>WSYH01004276.1:0-55238 GCA_036426205.1 Ascaphus truei
TTACAGGCGATCGTACACTAAATAAATACATTTTAATAATAGTGTACGATCGCCTGTAACAGCCTTGCATGGAGATGGCAAATCTCCATGCAAATGTTACATGCGGCTTTTTTTTCTATCAGCTAGCGTACGTAAAGATTAAGAACGCTAGCAGGGGGGGAAAAAGCATCATGTACGCTGTGGGTGTTCTGAGCTATTTTGAGCAGGTACGTTAAAAAATGGGCTCAAGGCCTTAGTGAATCGTGTCCCCTGCTTCACTTTTTAACGAACCTGCTTTTTTGCAAAATCAGAACGCAAAGCCATTGAGCTTAGTGCATAGCCCCCATAGACCTTTAGGTGCTTTAGTATCTAACTCGTAGATCCAGAACTGTTCTCTTTGTTTAGGGATTTTATCTCTCTATCTCCACCTCTTTTGTTCAACATGACCTGTTCCAAACGCATAAACATGAGATAATCTACCTCACAGTTATGAAACAATAAAACATGTTTGTGCACGTTGTGCAGTTTTTTGTGGTTTTGCAAATGAATTTTTGCATTCTTTGTTATTAAAGTAGCAGTTCAAGCAATATCCTACACGTGTGTTTTTTTTTTAAATAAATCAGTTCTGTACTATGAGAAAAATTATGTGGCATTTAAAAAAATTGTTGTAAAGACACTTTTTAATATTTCTAATGTAGGAAGCATTTCCAAAGTGACTGCCCCCTTCCCTTCTGATAGGCTACTGGCTCTTGAGACCCCACCTCTCTCTAGCAGTGCACCAATTATATGTAGTTACTGAATCATGTTCCAGGACTACATTGTCCAGAATGCTGTGCAATCCTGAATTAAATAACCCGGAGCAAGCGATCGATCTGCAGTTTAGCTAATCCCTTGTCAGTGTGCAGATGTATTGATGCACGCATTGAATGGGATAATATATTTTTTTTAAAATGGCAGTTGAACTGCAGCTTTTACATGCTCCTTGATTCTTGTATTTAGTTCTCTTTGGTTTTCCCAATATACTTTAGACCACATGGGCCGGTAATAAATAAACAATGAACTAGAGTTTATAGTTAATGAATTTGTAATTTGATTTATTGTTCCAGATGGGAAAACAAATTCCTTATTTAAGTCATAAATTGCCTACTACAGATTTTCCACATTGTAGTTTCCATGTGGTTTGGGAGGTATCGAGTCATGGATTCGGACCAGGGGGTTCCTTAAGCATACTTGGACTTATATGTGCATAAGCATATTTAACTTTTTTTTTTTCAACTTCAATTTTTTATTGGTGTTTTCAGTATATAATATATCAAAACCCATTGTAAAGTTACACCGTTTCTTTTTTAATTGAACAATGAATACAGTAATTGAACATGACAGACATTCGGAATTACCTAACACATTAGCGTGACGCACAAGACATACATGACATATGGCCTGGGGGAGGGGAGGGGGGGGGAGGAGGAAACCAGGTGCGAGGGGGAGCTATTGTGCCGTTCACTGAGGCTTTTGGATCTGTCTTGGATTCCTGTGGTGCCCTGTTCAACCGTTGTCCCGGGGGGTTTCCGCCTGTGCCCTGCTTTTCTCTAGTCTTTGTGTGGTCGGGGCTGTCGTCGGTTTTATGACTACCGGTCCATCGCTATGTGGTGTCGGGTCTCTTTGCCGTCAAAGGAGAACGCATTTATTGCTATCATTGAAATATTGCTGTAGTATTTACCCTTGGGATATCTGTCTGTGCCAACCATGGCGTCCAGACTTTTATAAAATTTTCGCCGGTTTCATTAACAAGACTCGTTAATTGTTCCATCCGGCAGACATGCCAAATCCTGTTTCTAATTTTGGGGATGATTGGTACTTCCTTTTGCTTCCATAATGCTGCGATCTCGCATCTTGTGGCTGTTGCAAAATGCGCGATCAATTTATGCGTCGCATTTGATATACCCGGGATCCGCCTGCTCAGAAGGAACACCCACGGGTCCAGGGGGATCTCCAAGTTGAGAATCCTTTGCAGCCAATCTCGAATTTGTTGCCAAACTGGGACCACTCTGTTGCAGGACCACAGCATGTGTTGCAAATCTGCCACCTCCCCTCACTGCTTTGGGCAGAGAGGGGAGTAGCCCCTGACAAATTTAGCTAATCTTAACGGGGTGTAATACCATCGCATAAGGACTTTATATGCATTCTCCTTTAATGTGGTGCATATTGAACTTTTCGCCGCAGCCTGTATGATCTTGTCCCATTCCTCGTCCCATTCCTCGTCCCATTCCTCGTCCTCTAGTGTCGCGCCTAAGTCAGATTCCCACTGTCTAATGTAATTGAGTCGTGGTTCAATGGGGGTTTCAGGACAGATCACTTCCCTGTACATTCTAGATGTCAGTCCCCTTGTGTCCGTTCCCCTAGAACACAGCTGCTCAAAATTTGTTCTTACATGTCTGATTTGGGTTTTGTTATAGAAATCCCTGATCTGGAGGTATCTAAAAAAATCCTTGTTTGATATAGCCTTTGTGGACTTAATTTGGTCAAATATTTGTATATATTTTCTGCCCTCCAGATCATTAAGCCGTGTAATACCCGACTGTTCCCAAACTAGCAAATTATTTCTACTCATCCCTGGAGCGAAATCTGGATTACCGATAAATAAGGGAGTTCTTGGAGGTTAGATTGCATCTGAATTTAGTGGCCTCCCATACCTTTTAGTGAACTGACTATGGTCTGGAGTGGCGTGCCCATCCTGATTGATCCTTTCTTGGGTATCCAGATCAAATTGTGTATTTCAATAGGTGCACAGCAGCTTTTCTCTAATTCTACCCATCTCCTTAAGCTTGGGTCAGTGTGCCATTGTTTAATTTGACTCAGTTGGGCCGCTTTGTAGTAAGCCAACAAGCAAGGTACCGCTAGTCCTCCTTTACTGGTGGGTCTCTTTAAGATACCCTTTGCAATTCTTGGGTTTCTCTTATTCCAAATAAATTTCATAATTTGGGACTGTAGAGAAAGGATGTCTGCCATTACTATAAGTATAGGTAGACTCTGGAAAAGATATAACATCTTTGGGAGGAGGTTCATTTTCACGCTATGAATCCTCCCAATCCACGAGATGCTGCCTTTCATCCATGTTCTGAGATCCTCTCTCAAAGTCTTAATTAACCTGGGAAAATTGGCTTTATATAACGTTTTGTAGTCTCGTATATATACCCCTAAATATTTGATAGCGGAGGGTTGCCATTTGAAATTAAAGTTTATTTCTATCAATTTCTCCACCTCGTTGGGTAGATTTATTTTGAGGGCTTCTGATTTGGTCTGATTGATTTTAAGCCCAAGATTTGGTTGAATTTACCTAAGATCGCAAATACATTGGGCAGGGATGTGAGAGGTTTGGAAAGCGTCAAAATGACGTCGTCTGCATACAGGGCTATTTGGTGTAATTGGTTGTCGATTGAAATTCCTGGAATGTCTGGGCTATGTCTACTGTGGGCTGCTAGGGGCTCAATACAAAGGGCAAACAACAGTGGGGACAGCGGGCACCCCTGTCTTGTTCCGCTTCTAATATTAAATTGCTCGGAGGGGAAACCCTGGTGTCTCACCCGTGCTGTCGGACCTTCGTATAGTGCAAGAATGGCTTTTAAGAGGCATCTTTCGAAACCAAATTCACCAAGTGTTGCTGTTAGGTAGGGCCAGTCTATTCTATCGAAGGCTTTCTCAGCGTCCAGACTTAACACCATGGAGTGAATATTTTTCTGTTTGATTAAATCGATTAAATCAATTATTCTCCTGGTGTTGTCTGACGCTTGCCTACCCCCGATAAACCCTACTTGATCCGTATGAATCAACCTGGGAAGAACACTACCCACTCTGTTGGCTATGAGTTTGGAGTATATTTTAATGTCAGAATTAATCAGAGAAATAGGCCGGTATCTCTTGCAGTCTGCCGGGTTCTTTCCAGGTTTGTGGATCACTGAAATTGAGGCTTGAAGCATATGAGTTGGGAAGGAGGCCCCCGCTAGGATCTCGTTAAATAATCTTAACATGTGGGGGGCTAATAATTTAAGGTATTTTTTGTAATATAGGTTCGAGAAGCCGTCCGGCCCGGCGCCTTAGCTGGTTTTAAGTTCTTAATTACCTCTGATAATTCTTCTAACGTAAAATCAGCCTGTAATGCTTCTCTCTCTCCCCTGTTCAATGTGGGTAATTTTGCCTCTTTCAGAAATGTTTGTAACATCTCTTTTGTTTTTAGGTTGTGGGTAACTTTATCTCCATTATATAGTTTTTCATAGTAGGTTTTAAATTCTTCTACTATTTTCCCAGGAATGCATCTAAGAACCCCAATCTGGGTCCGTATTGTTACGCCGGTGCTGCCCGCAGACCAGACCCGTCCCCTGAGCTGAAGGGGGAAGTGGTAATACACGCACCCGCAGCAAAGGGAGCGTGTCCGGAGTGTGGTATAAAGTGTTGCCAGGCCAGGTGTAGTAAGGTAGACAATACTTGCCGGTACCGGTTGTAGAGATAGAGTGAAGAATGGCTTGCCGAGGTCAGGGAGTGGAGAGCGGAGATAGGTCGTAGTCCAAGCCGGGTTCAAGGGGTTACCAGAGTGAGCATTTTTCAAGGAGTGCCGAGATCGAGAGCCAGAGGGGGTAGTCGTACAAGCCGCGTCAGAACCTGTGAAAACACTGAGAGAATCCAGAAGTACTTCCATACAGAGACTATGTCGAGCAAAGACTGAGAGCAGAGAGGAGCTAGATAAAGCAGTAAGGTCCAATTAGGAATGGAGGCGGGACAGGAAGAGCTACAGGGAGACACTGCAGATTGGTGCAGGCATAACAAGCCAGGTGAGTCTTGTTGGTAACCTGAGTATGCCCGTGCGGTGTGCGTGGGCGGAGCCTGAGGTCCGGGGGACGGGAAGAAGAGTGTGCAGAATGAGCGCGCTCCGTAACGCGTGTACGCGCGTGGACCGAGCCAGTGGATGGTGCAGGTGTGCGCGCGGGAGGGTGTGGGCGTGGGCGCGCCCGGCGCTGATCAGAGGAATCGCCGAGGGGAGTGATCACGGAACGGCGGCAGGGGCGGGGAGCCGCGGGGGCCGGTAAGGCAGGATTGTTTTGTGTGTCCATGGACTCCCTGAGGGGAGAAAGTGCTCTGTGTGGGGAGCGCGGGGAACGCCGATTCCTGACACGTATCGTGTGAATGTGGGAATTTGGAAGCTAATTTTTTAGCTTGTTGGCAAGTAGGGTATCTGGCTTGTTAGCTTTCTCATAAAATTTGCGCTTAGACCAAATCATTTCTTTCTCTGTATGGGAGGAGAGCAGGAGATTGAGCTTTGTTTTGGTGTCTAATAACTGTTTCAGGATATAATCCTGCTTGTTTGCTTTATGAATGGCTGAGAGATCTGCTAATTGTTTTTCTAAATCTCTTATCTTTTTCTCTCTTTCCCTTCGTCATTAGTATCCCCCTGAGGGTTGCCTTATGGGCCTCCCACAGCGTGGAGTGTGTAACTACACTCCCCTCATTCTCCAGAAAATATTCTTTGATTTTTTCCCCCCACTTCTCTTTCTAAATCAGGTATTTTTAAAAGGATCTCATTTAGTTTCCAATTCACTCTAGGTCTGTCTAGCGGTATTAAGGTGCATCGCAGCTCTATAGATGCATGGTCAGACCATGAAATATCATGTATCTCTGAGCGAGTGATCCCGGGAACCAGTCTATTAGACACAAGGAAGTAATCTATCCTGCTGTAACTGTTGTGAGGGTGGGAGTAGAACGTATATTCCTTCACTCCCTGGTTTTGTTCCCTCCATATATCCAAGAGTTGACAGTGTTTCAACCCTTTCGATATTGTTAGTAAGTCCTGTCTGTGGGCCTTGTTAGTGTTAGAACATCTGTCCAAGTCAGTGTTAAATGCCCGGTTCAAGTCTCCTGCCAGTATAATATTGCCTTTCGCTACTTTGCCTAGCTTGCTAAAAAATACATTGAAAAAATCTGTGGCATTTTCACATGGGGCGTATATTGAGTGTAAGAGTGATGGGGTGGGCTTGGATAGTCCCGGTTACTATAATGTACCTTCCCTCTCTGTCCATGTGTGTTCCGTCAACTATGAATGGTAATCTGTTATGAATTAAGATGGCTACGCCTCTTTTTTTAACTTGTGCCGAGGACAAGAAACTCATCCGGAAATCTTTATCCAGAAACTTGGGCCTATTATTTCTTGAAAAGTGTCTCTCTTGTAAAAATAGAATTTCTGCGCCTTTATGCTTGTAGTCCTTAAATGCAACCCTTCTTTTTGCTGGGCTGTTGAAACCCTTAAAGTTGTGTGAAATTAAGACTATCTCCTTACTCATTTGTGAACTTCTGCCTTTTGATCTGTCGTGTTCTTACGGATCTCGTGTGTAGCTGATCCTCTCCGTGACCTCTTTCTTCTCTCGCTTCACTCCTCCTGCCCAACCTCCCTGAGGAAACAATGAGTGGGGGACACACAAATGGGGAAACCTGGGGGAACATAAACACAAGACAACATTCCACAGAAAATGACATTTCTCGGCGCCTTCCCTCTCCTCTTCTGGCTCTGAGTCTGCTGCCTTTGAGCTCCAGCCCGGTCTGCGGGGCTAGTTCCTTCATCCTGGAGAGTGTGTAGTGTCCTCCGGATGCGATGGCTCAAAGGACTTCGTTAGGCAGGTGAAGAGCCTCGCTTCTCATTCCTAACGTACGGCCCAAGCGGACTTTGGCGTAGGACCTCCTCTACTCCTGCCCCGCTCTTCAACTTAAACTTTAAACTAAAACCACTTATAAACTTATTTATCCCACCTGTGTAACCTGTGACCCACCACCATTGCTCCCGAATCATACTCCATCCGCCCTAGTCCTTCCTACCTGCCTCCCCTATCCATCTGGTCCCCCTGTCGCTTTGGTGCTTTCCTGCACTCCTATATCTCCTCTCTCCCCTCAATCCTCATCGCTATTTTCGTTGTTACTTCCATCATTCCGCTACTTGCCTGGCTACCCCACTTGCATTATCTCTTTCTAGCTCGCAGACTCCAGTCTAACTAGCCCGACCTCTTCCTCTCCTACTCAATCCATCACTCCCATTATCACTTGCGCTACCCTTCCATCTACCTACCTAACCCTTCTTTACACTTGCTTCTCCCCTGCCTTAACTTTCTCCCTCTCTCAACATTCTTATCCCTGCCTAATCCCTTCCCTAACTCCTTCTTCCTTACTCCCCTTCCTCCCCATCCCCTTCTCTGCCTGCCTCTTCCCCCGCTCCCCTTTCCGCCTACCTTGCGCTGTCCTTCATTATCGCCTTCCGCTTTCCTTTTCCACTTTGTACACCCTCTCCTACCTTCCTCCACCCCTACCCTACTATTATTCTCCTCCTATCTCTCGCAGCTTCCCTTTAGCCTCCTCCACTCCTTCCCGCCAGTCCCCAACCCTTCAATGTTGCAAAAGCCACTGTTCAGCCACCTCTGGGGTCCTTTTACTAGTGTCTCCCTCCTCCTCCGACATCATCCGTGCCCGCCATATTCTGTCTTGGCTGCCACATCCAAGATGGCGTCTGTCCTTTCGATTCGGGGTGATGACATCCTTCCGGTCCGCCGCCATTTTGGATTCTGTTTCTTGACTGGACGGAGGTGTTCATGCTCTCTCCAGGTTCCCGTCATCCTGTACCTTCCTGCTCCTGCGGGTCACCGTGGATCTAGGGATGCCTCCAGTGCCGCCGCCATCTTTTCGGACCTCGTTTTCATGACCTGGGGATTGAAGGCCATCGATTCCAGGTACACTTATTTCCTTTGCAGGTCGCGGTTGGTGAGTCTTTGTTGGCGTGCGTGTATCACCTTAGAAATGGCTGATATATAGCACCACACGCATGTAACTGCTGGGATTACTTCAAACTTGTAAACAGAGTAAAAACAGAACTGTTAACATAGAACTCCTCGTTCCCTTTTGCTTAGTCTTTATGTGTCATTTCTCGTTCTTGGAAATTTGGGGTTTTGTGACCATATGGGGTCCAGGCTTGGCTCCCCGGGGCTTGTGTTTGCAGGGGCCTCCCCTAGCTTGTGTAAGAATGCAGGGCCTTCCTCCGGCTCCCTCATAATCATAGCCTTGCCTCCATGCGTTACCAGCAGGCCAAAGGGGAAGTACCACCGGTATCGGACGCCGTTTTCTCTTAGAGCCTTGGTGATCGGGCCTAAGTTTTTCCGTCTAGCCAGTGTTACCGGAGCTAGATCTTGAAATACCAGTAAGCGGGCCCCTTCAAACTCCACTGCTGGTAATGGCCTTGTTTTTTGAAGCACTGCCTCCTTCGTCCGGTAGTGGTGTAGCCTTATCACTATGTCCCTTGGTTGTTCATTCTGCAGTGGTTTGGCTCTTAATGCCCTGATGCACCTATCCATTGTCAGCAGGTTCTTCTGCGTCTCCGGGAGTATCGTTTCCATCCACCATTTGATGTATTCATCACAGTCCAAAACTGCCTCTGGCACTCCTCTAACCCACAGGTTATTTCTTCTATCCCGGTTCTCTGCGTCCTCCTGTCTGTCCCGGAGATCATTATTTGTGCCTGTAAGTCCAATGTCTTTCTGTCTTGCCATTTGATGGCTTTGATGGACTGATCCACTTTGTTCTCGAGGACTCCAGTCCTTTCTCCAAGTCCTGTCACCTTTCTTGAGATCTTTCATCTCAGCTTGCAGCATTGATCGCAGATCTTTGTAAAGTCGTGTGAAGTCACATTGCCGAACCGGCATCAGGGCCTGGCTGTTATTTTCTTCCTCCTCCCCATCTGGCTCCGTCTGTGAGCCTGCATTTGAAATCGGCGCCATTTCTGACCCCGCGCTGCTTTGCCGAGCTCTGCCAAAATATTCAGGCAAACCCTTCTTCATTGTGACTCTCGATCCTCTTTTTGACATCCTGGACTGTTTAATGTTCTTTCCGTGCTGTGTGGTGTGTATTTTACTCTGATTTGTGGTTTTTTCACAGTTTATTAACTGAGCGAGGCAAAGAGCATTAAGCCTATGCCTCCACACTCCTTGCTGTTGCGCATGCGCCACTCCATATTTTACTTTTTAAAGATTAGCTTGGGTTTGTCTCCCATAACCCTTCCCAAAATTGGGTCTTCCTTAATTATTCCCCAATGTTTGTTAAGTGCATTTTTAATTTGAGAGAAAAATGGATTATATTTCATTATAAAAAGAGGTGTATCCATGGGAAATGTATTCTTTTTACCGTGTTTCTTGGTCCTTACTACACTAAACAAATTTAGCTGGTCAGACAATTTTTTATTAGTTACAATGGACGTTCAAGCCCTATACACATCTATAAAACATAGCGATGGTTAAAAGGCAAGTAAATCGCTATTTGTCCACCACTACCTTACCTTCAGCACAACAACCATTTATTTTAGAGAGTATACATTTGTTATATTAGAGCACAATTTATTTTTGTTTGAAAGGGGATTATTATATTCAAACGTGCGGGATGGCGATGGGGGACTACCTTTGCCCCTAGCTTAGCCAATTCATTTTTAGGACTTTGGGAGTCAGACAATATATGGGATCATAATATAGCGTTGCCCCAGTGTAAACTGTGGTGCCGCTCTATAGATGATATATTTCTGATATGGGATGGAGATGAATTATCACTCAATCAATTTATACAACAACTTAATCACAACACTCTGAATAGTAAGTTAACACATGTTTGAAGCATATTTTTAGTAGAATTTTTAGATTTAGTTATTTACATAGCCAATCACAATATTCACACCTGAACACATTTAAAAAAAAGTAACTCCAACAGATATCTAGATCCCAACAGTAATCACCATATACAATGGATCACCAATATCCCATATGGGCAATGTTTAAGACAACAGGAACAATTCAACACAATCCAATTATCTATCACAGGCTCAAGATTTCCGAGTAAAGTTTGAGCAGAAGGGTTATGATAACAGTTTGATTGAAAAAAACTTTTGGTAAAGCGGACAAAGCTAATAGGAATAGGTACAATTGATGCAAAAAAAGAAACAAGGTAAAAATAATACATTTGCTATGGATACTCCTCTTTTTATAACTAAATATAATCACATTTTTTCTCAAATAAAAAATGCACTTAACAAACATTGGGGAATAATTAAGGAAGACCCAATTTTGAGAAGGGTTATGGGAGACAAATCCCAGCTAATCTTTAAAAAATCAAATATGCTTAGGCATATATTAAGTCCAGACATGCTGAAGGAACACCCTAGGTCCAAAACCATGACTTGGCTACCTCCCAAACCACATGGAAACTACAAATATGGAAAATGTGTAGTATGCAAGTTTATGACTTTAAATAAGGAATTTGTTTCTCCATCTGGAACAATAAATCAATTAACAAATTAATTAACTGTAAATCTTAGTTCATTGTTTATTGTATTACCTGCCCTTGAGGTCTAAAGTATATTGGGAAACCCAAAAGAGAACTAAATACGAGAATCAAGGAGCATGTTAATAACAGAAACAATGCAAAAATTAATTTTCAAAATCACAAAATCTGCACAACTTGCCCAAACATTTTTTATTGTTTCATAACTGTGAGGTTGATAATCTCAAGTTTATGCATTTGGAACAGGTCATGTTGAACAAAAGAGGTGGAGATAGAGAGATAAAGTCCTGAAACAAAGAGCAGTTCTGGATCTACGAGTTAGATACATAAAGGTCTAAATGAGCAAATAGATTGTGTCCGCTTTTTTATGAGTGTATTTTCATTATTATTATTTTTTAGGTCAATATGTCCTTTTATATGCAATTTTATGATTAAATGTCTAAAATGTATATGTACATGTATTATGTTAGGTAGACTTCTTTCAGTCACTTACACTGTGAGTATAGAGACTATTCCCACATATTTCCATCGTTTGAAATAATCTTTAAAAAAATTATATATATATATATATATATATATATATATATATATATATATATATACACAACTAATTGTGTTTAATTATATCCAATCTACTTACCCTCAATTTGGGTGCAATCTATCAATCAATATAATGACTGAAATTGGTTCAAGTTTATTAATATGTACCCCAGAGAAATATATGTTAATTGTTTAATTAGAATTACTAATTCATCTAGGTATTTAAGTAGATGTGAGGGATAGGGCCATCAACCCAACCCCTGATGAAGCCAAGTGTGCGAAACGCATCGGGTTATGGTACAGGCATCCTTGTGCCAGACAGAATATTGTCATCCCCTGTGTTCAGCGGATGCCAGAACCAAGGAGGAGTGAGAACGGAGAGCGGTAGCCCCGCTGTTTGAAGCTTGGCACCAAAAGAGAGGACAGAGGCAAAGATGCGCAAGAGCACACCATGTCACTTCCGGGATTCAGTGCGGGATGCTGATACCGGAGGAACTACCGCGTGGACCTCAGTTGGGACTACCGGCGAGATCTCAGTGCTCCACGATTCCCTGTGCCTGCGTAATTCCACGCCCGCTGGTGTTTTCTCACGTGAGTGAGCGTTATTACTTTTATTAGTACATCAATACATAATTCTTATACAAGCTATGCTTTTCTGTTTTCTTTTGTTTTTGCATTTTCAAGGTATTCCCCCTTCCAGAGGAACGCTGGACATTGGACTTATTTACCCTGGCCCTTACATTCTGACAAAGTTAAGACATTAGGAGGTCCGACGTAAACAGCATTAGGATCTAAGAAGCCATTTTGTTTGACTATTTTAGTCCGCCATTTTGTATTGTCTTTGTAAGTTTTGTATGTCATCTTTCTATGTGAAGAAATCTGTGTGAACGAACAGAGACTGGAATGTTTTCGCTCCTAGCTGATTTTATTGATCTTTCCTGATCCAACCAGCTCCAAATGAAAGTGTAAACAGGCCAGAAATAATGAGAAGCCTTGTTAGCAGTCTAAGATAAGCTCAGATTCTTACAGTGGAACTGTTTCTCATACTCATATGCCAGGTGGCAGAACAGAAACATCACATTTAACCCCATAATGATTTTTAGCTTACGTACATTCATTCAGTATTGTTATGTATTACAAACTTACATCAGCTTTAGTATTGTTATGTATTACAAAATGATGTAATATTTAGTGACGCGCAAGCCCCCCTTAGAGGGAGGACACTTTAGTTTTTAGGGTACAAATATATGTCATACCGTATTATCTGGTAGAGAGCTTTTTTAAAAGCTGTCTCCTATGTGCACTTGATTTGAATAAATTCACGTGTTATTAACCTCAGACTGTGTTTTTTATTTACGCTTTTCTCAATTCAGAGCACACTTTATATAAGTATACTATTATCCCATAGATCAGATTAGTTGAGCAGTTACCTTGTTTATGCAAGATGTAATGTATATGTTGTGAATGAGACTTTATCAACGGTGATTAGTAAAGCAGCCGTTTGTGGGAATAAAGTTTGTGGCGCCCATCATTGCATTACTAACGCCCAGCCTGCATGAATACAGCACCTGGACAGGGTAACCAATATTAAGTAAGCCACTTAAAGAGACATTTGATGTAAATAACTTAGTAACCGGACAGGGAGGGTTACACTAATATCTAATACAATGTGCTAATATTTGATCACAAATGTTTGCGCACCAGCCAACTTTGTTACACAACCTACTGCAGCAAACCAAATTTAATTTGTGTTTCGAGTGATTGGAAAGAAGCTCCTCTTGTTATATTTAAACTCTGAATATGTCAGATTGGCTCGGTAAGTGTCTTCTCCTGCACGAACTGCTTGACTTTCACCTTCTGTCACAACAGTCAGACAACAAGTAAATATTTGATGTCCCAACGGTTTAGGGAGTTTTTGTCCGTGAAGATTTATGATTGCTTTCTGTTATTACCATACCAAGGAAGAACTTATAAACACCATTTTTGTATTTAGTAAACAAGAGTTCGATTTATTCCAATAAGTATAGAATTTTAGTGACCATGTCAATAGGCTTTACCTATTTCTTAAGCTTACAGTTACCCACTTTATATAAATAAGAGGGTTGTGAAGCTATGCTTTGCCCTTTATACTTATGCTTAAAATCATGCTTTCAATTAGTGCATCTTATGAATTTGGAAGCATGTAATATTTAGATGTCTCTCTAGTTCAGCCTATGGACCATGTTACCCAAACAATTACTGAAGAGACCACACAGAACTCCAGAACACTAGTAACTAGAGATATTACTGACTCATTTCAAGAAGGTTATGTCAAACGTATTAAGATATTCTTAGGTTCCCGTGATAATCTGGCGGCAGAGAGATTACATTTAAAGCTGCAGTTAGGACACTTTGACCAGGGAGTGGTTGAGTTTTTCATCTCTGGTCTGCCTGTTTCATACAAAGTGAAGGTTTTACGTGGCTTACATATGCAGGCACAGGTAATGAAACAATTCAGACCACACATGACAAATGTATGCTGTGAGTGTAATAGTTGACGAAGAAGCTGCACTCCCGTGGACTTGCAGGGAAAAAAGTGGGATATGGTAATACTAAAGAAAAAACAGGAAGAACAAAAAGGAATACTCAAGTAAGTAATACTCAAATGTACCGTTTTCCCTGAGTAAGTCCCATAAGAACGCCACTGAATTACATTGCTTTGATATAGGACCAGGAGGTTATTCTAAATTGCAAGCCACTTGTAACATGAATCTGGTATTTACCGAGAGAGAGTATTTTATAACCTCTGCATAAATTAAAAATAAACTGTCTTTTTCCATATACTAGGTGGTAAAACGGTCAAGTAGCTAGGGTAGGAGTCATCCTGATGTGTGGTGCATGCTTCTCTGAGGGACCACCGGAGCATTGATGAGCCATGTTCCTCACTCAACGCAGATCTGTGCTCTGAGTAACTGACTTTTGCATCTCTACCTTTAAAAAAATAAATTGATTTACAGTATATAATTAAGTAGCGCACATGCTTGTTATGTATAGTTAACGTGTTTGAGCTACTATTTTCCTAGTGCAATGGGGGGCTATTAGCTAGGGTGACCAGATTTACAAAAGTAAAAACCGGGACACATTAAAAAAAAGATAAACAAATGACATCACCAACTGCGCCCCTTCTCCTTTATGTTTCTCTGCCATGCTCTGTCCCCCCTTCTCTCACACATACCCCATTCTCACTCCCCCCCATCCCTCCATTCTCGTTCTCCCCCCCCCACCCCTACATTCTCATTCCACCCTTCCCATTCTATCCCTCTCCCCATTCTCTCTCTCCCCCATTCTTTGTGTCTCTCTCCCACATTCTCTGTCTCTCTCCCCCCTATTCTTTGTGTCTCTCTCTCCCCCATTCTCTGTCTCTCTCTCCTCCATTCCCTGTGTATCTCTCCCCTCCCATCCTCTGTGTCTCTCTCCCCCATTCTCTGTGTCTCTTTCTCTCTCTCTCCCCCATTCTCTGTCTCTCTCTTCCCCATTCTCTGTGTCTCTCTCTCTCTCCCCCCCATTCTCTCTCTCTCTCCTCCATTCTCTGTCTCTCTCCCCCATTCTCTGTCTCTCTCCCCCATTCTCAGTCTCTAACTCTCTCCCCCATTCTCTGTCTCTTCCCCCCCATTCTCTGTCACTGTAAAAGTTTATACCAACCACGACTGTCGCCTGCTTACTACTGCAATGCGGGCGACAGTTGAAGCGTTTTAAAAATTTGTTTTCTGGTTGCGACGGCCGCGGCCATCCAATAAAAAAAAAACTGATTTCAGCCTGCAGCCGCGCGCACTGTAGCATGTGCTTGTGCACATGTCGCTCTGTGACGTTGCTAATGTGACGTCACAAATGCACGTGCACGCCCTGCAGTTCGGCTGTATAATCGCAGCCTTATGTATTATTTATGTATTTCTGTTTTCAATGTTGTTGTATTTTTACTACTTTTGTACATTCATACAGTGGCAGCCTAACCTTTCTCTCCCCCATTATCTTTCTCTCTCTCTTCCCCATGCTATCTCTCTCTCTCCTCCATTCTGTCTCTCTCCCCCATTCTCTGTCTCTCTCTCTCTCTCTCCCCATTCTCTGTCTTTCCCTCTCCACCATTCTTTGTCTCTCTCTCCCCCATTCTCTCTCTCTCCCCCCATAATCTGTGTCTCTCTCTCTCCCCCATGCTGTGTCTCTCCCTTTGCTGTGTCGCTGTCTCTCTCCCCATGCGGTGTCTCTGTGTCTCTCTCCCCATGCTGTGTCTGTGTCTCTCTCCCCATGCTGTGTCTCTGTCTCTCTCCTCATGCTGTGTCTCTGTGTTTCTCTGCTCATTCTTGTTCTCTCCTCATGCTGTGTCTCTCTCCTCATGCTGTGTCTCTCTCCCCTTGCTGTCTCTGTGTCTCTCTCCCCATGCTGTCTCTGTGTCTCTCTCCCTTTGCTGTGTCTCTCTCCCCATGCTGTCTCTCCCTATGCTGTTTCTGTGTCTCTCTCCCTATGCTGTGTCTCTGTGTCTCTCCCCCCATGCTGTGTCTCTCTCCCCATGCTGTGTCTCTGTGTCTCTCTCCCCATGCAGTGTCTCTCTCCCCATGTTGTCTCTCTGTCTCTCTCCCTTTGCTGTGTCTCTGTCTCTCTCTCCCCATGCTGTGTCTCTCTCCCCATGCTGTGCCTCTCCCTATGCTGTGTCTCTGTCTCTCTCCCCATGCTGTGCTTCTGTCCCCATGCTGTGTCTCTGTGTCTCTCTCCCCATGCTGTGGCTCTCCCTATTCTGTCTCTCTGTGTCTCTCTCCCCATGCTGTGCCTATCTCCCCATGCTATGTCTCTGTGTCTATCTCTCCCCATGCTGTCTCTCTCCCCATGCTGTGTCTCTGTGTCTCTCTCCCCATGCTGTCTCTGTGTCTCTCTCCCCATGCTGTGTCTCTCCCCTCATGCTATGAAAAAGAAAAGGTGATGTATAGTAGTGCTAATGGGAATTAGACAATATACCCTGCTTTGAGGGTGAGCCCTAGTGGTAGAAAGGCAGCCTGATGGTGAACTGATGGTACAATCAGAATAAACAGCATAAAACAAAAAGGGATGTTATGGAACAAGAGCCACATTTCTGACTCACCCCCCTCTCTCCTTTGCAGTTTCTGCCTGTCAGATTTTATTCCCAGCTGCATGGAGTCTGCAGACACATACTGTGCCTGCGTGGCTTGCAACAATGTTGCACTCCTTGCCTGCGAGCATGACATCAGTGAGCTGCTACAGCAGTCTCTGAGATCCTCACCAGAATGGACTAGTCTGCCCCCCCTCCTGTTTGTTCAGACATGGTCTGTCCCTAGACTATTCCTTTGCCCACACCGCACCTCACTTCCTCTTTTCAACCCTGGAGACAGTGAGTAAAGAACCTTTTTCTGTTTATAACCCTTGGTGAGGCCATCTCTTTTTACCGGTTTCTAACTAATAATCACCACTACACACCATCCACAAGTATCTGTACCCTGCTACCTTTTCCCAATAAAGTGGAGGAAATATTACAGGACTTGGAGTGATTTAAAAGGGAACTGTGTTAATGCTATCGGGAGCCATTCATACCAACGTGCCCTGGCTTCAGAATAGTAAAAAGAGGACCGTGTGCCTTGGGAAATACACACAGAGGAGCTGCTACCCACAGCCTTTATGCTAAAGATACAAGCGAGCAGCTTACGTAGCAAATATATAAACAGCAGTCTCTCACCACATTGCACAAGCACGTTGCTACACAGAGCCACAAGCCTCTACACAGCAAACTACCACAGCTTTATGCAAAGACAGTGAGCAGCCTTACTTTGCTAATACTACACAAAGGAATCACACAGCAGCTACTACTCAAAGACTCTATGCTATACAGAATAGTCTCTGCACCCCAGGACAAGCAGCAGCTTCACTCTGCCAGACAGGGCAGCAAGCTTTATACAGAAAACTGCACACAGCCTTGCAACTAACAGTGCCTTTCTCACAATACCTAATTGCCTTTTTCTCTGTCTGAGTCCACCCGCTGCTCAGCCCCACAGCGAGGAGCCAACGGACATCTGTAAGTACAGCTACCCCAACGCTGCACGCTGCAGGACACCGCTCGGCATCATCTGAGACAGACGCCCATCGCTGACAAGGTAAAAGACCGCACGCCACACGCACTGGCAAAGGCCTACACACACCTACAGCATGGCAGAACTCAGAGCCTCACCAGACATCACGCAGGAAAGCGATCTCTCAGACACAGAGACCGCTGCGCATCTGCAACAGGCGCAGGCAGGCGCAAGGCCTAAACGGACAGTCACACTGACACAAAAGGCCCGCGAAAAATATGAGAATGACATTGAAGCACACCGCGAAAGGTTAGAGAAGGCCTGGGAGGACACTGGTCGTGAAATATGTAACGTTGCAAGCACTAGTGATCAGGAGAAACAAATTAGGCAAGCTATAGCCCAATTGAGGTCAAGTCACAAACGTTACCAAATGCTGTCACAAACATATCTCGCCTACCTAAAAAGAATTAACACAGAGGAAAGCCTCAGCGAACGCGACCAGCAGGAGGCAACTGACCTGGAGCGTGACGGCTTCGTGCAGACCACTATTACTGAGGCCGAAGACCAGAGAAAAGACCTTTTGCTGGAAACTGCATCGCAGCGCTCAAGGGGGAGGCGACACAGGGAGACCATAAGACATAGACACATAAGACGCTGTCACCCAAATAACTAGTAGATTATTGCCCACTGATTTATGTATATCTATCTATAGTGGATAGACATACAGGTAATAATTATTGTTTTGCTTAATGTTATGTTCTTTCATGTATGGCTAAGTATTTACAGCTTTATTTTGCATGTGTTGAATAAGTAATTTGATTAGTTACAGGTTTTGTAGGAGTTATTCTGGTAGTTAGATTAGACTGATGGTGGTTACTTTAAAATGAATGTCTGTGGAATGTTTGGCTTTGGATTGATAGGGAATTGTATAATGATTTGTAGTGTTTGAATGTTTGAGGAAAGGGATTAATGATTGATGCTAATGTATTGATGTGCGTTAGTTTCTTTGATTGTTCATGATGGCATGGTGGTTAGGGAAACTTGTTCATAGTGTATTGTATTGTTACATATATTTTGCACTAGTTTACATGCGACAGATTAATTGCATCATGTAACACTCAATGCAATGTTGGACATTTTCTATCCATTGGTGAGATGGTGGTTTGTGGTTATATTTACAATCGATGTGTGGGATTTATGTAAATGCAAGTCGTGATTGTAAGATTCATAAGAATAATGTTTTGATTTATGCATGTTTTATGTGTTTCATAAGGGCAAATAATATATTAGCCATATCTGGAAATAGTGATGTTTGCACATTATTGTTTGATGTGTTGGGGGGGGGGGAATGTAGTATTGAAGTATAGTCCGGTTATATTTTTTTATACAGCGGGTTTGTTCCTGGGTACGAGAGCGCTCTGGAGACCACCATGAGGTATCCTCGGGCTTCTCCGGTGTACCAGCGCCCCTTTGACGTGGGTCCACGGGGACACACTGCGGGAAGAACGGTGGGGGAGGGTATTGGTAGCCATCCCGAGTGGTGGGTAGCGGTGGGTTAACCCCTAATGACTGTAGCGGTTATAAAACCGCTATGGTTGATTAGGGGTTAGGGACATTACATTGGCTATTGTTGTTGTGAATATGGTGCAGCACCGGAGGGGATGGGCAGGATGAAGATGAGGATGGAAGAAGGCCTTCATCGGTGGGGCCTGTAAAAAGGTAAGTGTTATATTAGTGTATTTATTTGAATTTATATGTATTTAAAATGGGCAATGCTTATTATCCAAATGTGGAAATAGTATTTTTCACCATTACAGTACTGTTAGTGTTAGAGGGAGGTGGGGGGGAGAGGTGGGGATGGTGTGTGTTATTGGGGGCCAATGTCACCATAATAAACATGCTATGTGCCTTGAACCTCACTCTGCCTTAGGGCTTATTTGCTAAGGTAATGACGCGCATTACATGTAAATTTTAATAATAGTGTGCGGGAGCAGGGGGCCCTGAGACTGACGCAGTGGGTTCCGCTCGGGACCCCCTACTTCAGGAGATATGGCCCCTTATCGGACGGAGCTTTAAAGTTCAGGGGATACTGGCACCCCATAACGGGGCTAGATCTCCTGAAGTAGGGGTTCCTCGGACCTGAACCAATGCGGTCAGGTCTGAGACCCCCTGACTCAGTGACACTATTATTAAAATGTATTTATGTAGTGTAGATCGCCTGTAACAGCTGGCATGGGAGATGGCAAATCCACATGCAAATGTTACATGCGGCTTTTTCTATCAGCTGTACGTAAAGATTAAGACAAGCTAGCAAGGGGGGAAAAAGCATCATGTAAGCTGTGGGTTGTTTGAGTATTTGAGCAGGTAGTTAAAAAAATGGGATCAAGGCCTTAGGAATAGTGTCCCGCTGCTCACTTTTTACGAACCTGCTTTTTGCAAAATCAGAAGCAAAGCATTGGCGCTTAGGCATAGCCCCCTAGCTCTTTAGTTGCTGTATCTAACTCGTAGATGCAGAACTGTTCTTTTGTTTAGGATCAAATCCTTAACTCCTCAGGATTTATCTCCATCTACATTTTGTTCAACATGACCTTTCAAACGCATAACACATGAGAATAATTCTACTCACAGTTATGAAACAATAAACATGTTGGTGCACGTGTGCAGTTTTTGGTTTTGCAACTGGAATTTTTGCACTTCGTTAGGCTATAAGTAGCAGTGCAAGGCAATATCCTACAAGTGTGTTTTTGTTTAAATAAATCAGTTTGTACTAGTGAGAAAACTACTGTGGCAATTTAAAAAAATGTTGTGTTTTGTAAAGACATTTTTAATATTTCTAATGTAGGAAGCATTCCAAATGACTGCCCCCTTCCCCTTCGTGAGTAGGTTGCTCTTGGCCACCCTCTTCTAGCAGTGCACCAATTATATGTAGTTACTGAATAGTTCCAGGGACTTACATGTCCAGAATGCTGTGCAATCCGGATATAATAACCCGGAGCAAGCGTCGATCTGCAGTTTAGCTACATCCCATTGTCAGTGGGTGCAGATTGTATTGATGCAGCATTGCAATGGGATAATCTATTGTTTTAAAATGGCAGCTTGAACTGCCAGCTTGTAACGTCCTTGATTCTTGTATTTAGTTCTCTTTGGTTGTTCCCAAGTATACTTTAGACCACATGGGACAGGTAATAAAATAAAACAGAACTAAGATTATAGTTACATGATTTGTTAAAGTGTGATTTATTGCTTCCAGATGGCGAAACAAATTCTTATTGTAAAGTCATAAATGCATACTACAGATTTTCCACATGGTAGTTTCCATGTGTTTGGAGGTCTCGAGTCATGGACTTGACCAGGGGGTTCCTTAGCATACTTGGGACTTAATATGTGCATAAGCAGATTTAACTTTTTTTTTTCAACTTCAATTTTTTATGGGTTTTCAGAGTATAAATATATCAAAACAACACTTGTAAAGTACACCGTTCTTTTCTTAATTGAACAATGCATACAGTAATGAAAATGACAGACTTCGGAATACTCAACACATTAGACGTGAGCACAAGACATACAGGACTATGGCTGGGGGAGGGGGAGGGGGGGGGAGGAGGAACCACTTGGCGAGGGGGAGCTATTGTGCCGTTTCACTGAGGACTTTTGGACTGTCTTGGATTCTGTGGGTGCCTGTTAACCGTATGTCCCGGGGGTTTCGCCTGTGCCCTGTTCTCTTAGTCTTGTGTGTGGGGGCTGTCGTGGTGTTTATGACTACGGTCCATCGACTATGTGGTGTCGGGCTCTTTGACCGTCAAGGAGAAAGATTTATTGCTATTCATTGAAAGACCTTATGTGCTGTAGTATGTTTACCACTTGGGATATCTGCTGTGCCAACCATGGCGTCCAGACTTTATAAAATTTCGCCGGTTTCAGTAACAAAGACTGTTAATTGTTTCACGGCAGACATGCCAAAATCCTGTTTCTATTTTGGGGATGATTGGTACTCCTTTTGCTCATATGCTGCGATATCGCATCTTGTGGCTGTTGCAAAATGCGCGATCAATTATGCGTGCGACATTTGATATACCCGGGATCCGCCTGCTCAGAAGGAACACCCACGGGTCCCGGGGGACTCCAAGTTGAGAATCTTTGCAGCCAATCTCGAATGTTGCCAAACTGGACCACTCTGTTGCAGGGACCACAGCTGTGTGGCAAATCTGCCACCTCCCCTCACTGCTTTGGGCAGAGAGGGGAGTAGCCCTGACAAAATTTGAGCTAATCTTAACGGGGTGTAATACATCGCTAAGGACTTTATATGCATTCTCTTTAATGTGGTGCATATGAACTTTCGCCGCAGCCTGTATGATCTGTCCCATTCCTCGTCCCATTCCTGTCCCATTCCTCGTCCTTAGTGTCGCGCCTAAGTCAGATTCCCACTGTCTAATGTAATTGAGTCGTGGTCAATGGGGGTTCAGGACAGTCACTTCCCTGTACATTCTAGATGTCAGTCCCTTGTGTCCGTTCCCTAGAACACAGTGCTCAAAATTTGTTCTTAATGTCTGATTTGGGTTTTGTTATAGAAATCCCTGATCTGGAGGTATCTAAAAAAATCCTTGTTTGATATAGCCTTTGTGACTTTAATTGGTCAAATGTTTGTATATATTTTTGCCCTCCAGATCCTTAAGCCATGAATACCTGACTGTTCCCAAACTAGCAAATTTTTCTATTCTCCTGGAGCGAAATCTGGATTACCGATAAGCAGTGGTCATAAGTGAGTCCTTGAGGTTAGATGAATCTGTGAATTAGTGGATCCCATACCTTTAGTGTAACTGACTATGGTCTGGAGTGGGTGCCAATCCTGATATCCTCTCTTGGGTCATCCAGATCAAATTGTGTATTCAATAGGTGCCACAGCAGCTTTTCTTAATTCTACCATCTCCTTAAGCTGGTCCATGTGCCATTGTGTAATTGACTCGTTGGGCCGCTTTGTAGTAACCAACAAAGCAAGGTACCGCTAGATTTTGTTCCTTTTAGGTGCGTCTCTTAAGATACCTTTGCAATTCTTGGGTTTTCTCTATTCCAATAAATTTCCTAATTTGGGACTGTAGAGAGAGGGGAGTTGCCTTCATACTATAGGTATAGGTAGACTCTGGAAAAGATATAACATCTTGGGAGGAGGTTCATTTCACGCTATGAATCCCCCAATCCACGAGATGTGCCTTCATACATGTTCTGAGAGATCTCTCTCAAAGTCTTATTAAATGGGAAAATTGGCTTTTAATAACGTTTTGTAGTCCCGGTAATATATACCCCTAAATATTTGATTGCGGAGGGTTGCCATTTGAAATTAAAGTTTATTTCTATCAATTTCTCCACCTCTTTGGTAGATAGATTTATTTTGAGGGCTTCTGATTTGGTCTGATTGATTTTAAGCCCAAAGATTGTGAATTTATAAGACGCCAAATACATTGGGCAGGGATGTGAGAGGTTTGAAAGCGTCAAAATGACGTCGTCGCATACAGGGCTATTTGGTTGTAATGGTTGTCGATGAAATTCCTGAATGTCTGGGGCTATGTTCTACTGTGGGCTGCTAGGGGTCATACAAAGGGCAAACAACAGTGGGGACAGGGGCACCCCCTGTCTTGTTCCGCTTCTAATATTAAAGTGCTCGGAGGGGAAACCTGGTGTCTCACCCGTGCTGTCGGACCTTCGTATAGTGCAAGAATGGCTTTTAAGAGCATCTTCGAAACCAAATTCACCAAAAGTGTTGCTGTTAGGTAGGGCAGTCTATTATCGAAGGTTCTTCAGCGTTCCAGACTAACACCATGGAGTGGAATATTTTTCTTGATTAAATCGATTAAATCAATTATTCTCCTGGTGTTGTCTGACGCTTGCCTACCCCCGATAAACCCCTATGATCCGTATGAATCAAACCTGGGAAGAACACTACCCACTCTGTTGGCTATGAGTTTGGAGTAATTTAATGTCAGAATAATCAGAGAAATAGGCCGGTATCTCTTGCAGTCTGCCGGTTCTTCCAGGTTGTGGATCACTGAAATTGAGGTTGTGAAGCATATGAGTTGGGAAGGAGGCCCCCGCTAGGAATCTGTTAAATAATCTTAACATTTGGGGGCTAATAATTAAGGTATTTTTGTAATAAGGTTCGAGAAGCCGTCCGGCCCCGGCGCCTTAGCTGGTTTAAGTTCATAATTACCTCTGATAATTCTCTAACGTAAAAGCAGCCTGTAATGCTTCTCTCTCTCCCCTGTTCAATGTGGGTAATTTTGCCTCTTTCAGAAATGTTTGACATCTCTTTTGTTTTTAAGGTTGGGTAATTATCTCATTATATGTTTTTCATAGGAGGTTTTAAATTCTTCTACTATTTTCCAGGAATGATCTAAGAACCCAATCTGGGTCCGTATTGTTACGCAGGTGCTGCCCGCAGACCAGACCCGTCCCCTGAGCTGAAGGGGAAGTGGTAATACACGCACCGCAGCAAGGGAGCGTGTCCGGAGTGTGTTGTAAAAGTGGTGCCAGGCCAGGTGTAGTAAGGTAGACAATACTTGCCGGTACGGTTGTAGAGATAGAGTGAAGAATGGTTGCCGAGGTCAGGGCGTGGAGAGCGGAGATAGGTCGTAGTCCAGCGGGTTCAAGGGTACCAGAAAGTGAGCATTTTTAAGGAGTGCCGAGATAGAGAGCCAGAGAGGGGGTAGTCGTACAAGCCGCGTCAGAACCTGTGAAAACACTGAGAGAATCCAGAAGTACTTCCATACAGAGACTATGTCGAGCAAGACTGAGAGCAGAGAGGGCTAGATAAAGCAGTAAGGTCCAATTAGGAATGGAGGGGGACAGGAAGAGCTACAGGGAGCACTGCAGATTGGTGCAGGCATAACAAGCAGGTGAGTTTGTTGGGAACCTGAGTATGCCCGTGCGGGTGTGGTGGGCGGAGCCTGAGGTCCGGGGGACGGGAGAAGAGTGTGCAGAATGAGCGCGCTCGTAAGCGTGTACGCGCGTGGACCGAGCCAGTGGATGGTGCAGGTGTGCGCGCGGGAGGTGTGGGCGTGGGCGCGCCCGGCGCTGATCAGAGGAATCGCCGAGGGGAGTGATCACGGAACGGCGGCAGGGGCGGAGGAGCCGCGGGGGGCCGTAAAGGCAGGATTGTTTTGTGTGTCATGGACTCCCTGAGGGGGAGGAAAGGGCTCTGTGTGGGAGCGCGGGGAACGCGATTCCTGACCGTATCGGGTGAATGTGGGAATTGGAACGTAATACTTTTTAGCTTGTGGCAAGTGGGTTCTGGCTTGTTAGCTTCTCATAAAATTTGCGCTTAGACCAAATCATCTTCTCTGTATGGGGAGGAGAGCAGGAGATTGAGCTTGTTTTGGTGCTAATACTGTTTCAGGATATAATCTGCTTGTTGCTTTATGAATGGCTGAGAGATCGGCTAATTGTTTTTCTAAATCTCTTATTTTTTTCTCTTTCCCTTCGTCATTAGATCCCCCTGAGGGTTGCCTTATGGCCTCCCCACGCGTGGAGTGTGTACTACACTCCCCTCTTCTCCAGAAAATATTCTTGATTTTTTCCCCCACTCTCTTTCTAAATCAGGTATTTTAAAAGGATCTCATTTAGTTTCCAATTCACTCTAGGTCTGTCCTAGCGGATTATTAAGGGCATCGCAGCTTATAGAGTGCATGGGTCAGACCACTGAAATATCATGGATCTCTGAGCGAGTGATACCGGGAACCAGTCTATAGACACAAGGGAAGTAATCTATCCTGCTGTAACTGTTGTGAGGGTGGGGAGTAGAACGTTATTCCTTCACTCCTGTTTTGTTCCCTCACATATATCAAGAGTTGACAGTGTTTCAACCCTTTCGATATTGGTTAGTAAGTCCTGTCTGTGGGCCTTGTTAGTTGTTAGAAAATTGTCCAGTCAGTGTTAATGCCCGGTTCAAGTCTCCTGCCAGTATAATATGGCCTTTCGCTACTTTGCCTAGCTTGCTAAAAATACATTGAAAAAATCTGTGGCATTTTCGCATGGGGCGTATATTGCTTGCAAGAGTGATGGGGTGGGGCTGGATAGTCCGGTTATATAATGTACCTTCCCTCCCTGTCCATGGGTTGTTCTGTTCAGCTAGTGAATGGTATTCTGTTATGAATTAAGATGGCTACCCTCTTTTTTAACTTGTGCCGTGGACAAGAAATCGTTCCGGAATCTTTATCCAGAAACTTGGGCCTATTATTTCTTGAAAAGGTTCTCTTGTAAAAATAGAATTTCGCACCCTTAAACGTGTAGTCCTAAATGCAACCCTCTTTTTGTGGGCTGTTGAATGACCTTAAAGTTGTGTGAAATTAAGACTATCTCCTTACTCACTTTGTGAAATTCTGCCTTTTGATCTGTCGTGTTCTTAGGATCTCGTGTGTAGATGTCTCTCTCTGACCTTTTCTTCTCTCGCTTCACTCCTCCTGCCCAACCTCCCTGAGGAAACAATGAGTGGGGGGACACACAAATGGGGAAACCTGGGGGAACATAAACACAAGGACACATTCCACAGAATAATGACATTTCTCGCGGCCATTCCTCTCTCATCTTCTGGCTCTGAGTCTGCTGCCTTTGAGCTCCAGCACGGTCTGCGGGGCTAGTTCCTTCATCCTGGAGAGTGTGTGTAGTGTCCCCAGGAGCGATGGCTCAAAGGACTTCGTTAGCAGGTGAAGAGCCTCGCTTCTCATTCCTAACGTACGGCCCAAGCGGACTTGGGTAGGACCTCCTCTACTCCTGCCCGCTCTTCAACTTAAACTTTAAACTAAAACAACTTATAAACTTTATCCCACCTGTGTAACCGTGACCACACCATGATCCGAATCATACTCCATGCCAGTCCTTCTACCTGCACTCCCCTCACTTCTGGTCCCCTGTCGCTTGGTGCTTTCCTGCACTCCATATCTCTCCTCTCCCTCAATCCTCATCGTATTTTCGTTTACTTCCTCATTCCGCTTACGTGCCTGAAACCCCACTTGCATTATTCTCTTTCTAGACTCGCAGACTCAGTCTAACTAGCCCGACCTTTCTCTTCCTACTCAATCCATCACTACCCATTATCACTTGCGCTACCCTTCCATCTACTACTAACCTTCTTTACACTTGCTTCTCCCTGCCTAACTTCTCCCTTCTCCAAGTCTTACTCCATGCCTAATCCCTTCCTAACTCTTCTTCCTTACTCCCTTCCTCCCTACACCTTCTCTCGGCGCCTTTCCCCGCTCCCCTTTCCGCTACACTGCGCTGTCCTTCATTATCGCCTTCCGCTTTCACTTTTCCACTTTGTACACCCTCATCTACCTTCCTCCACCCAACCCACATTATTCTCATCTATCTTCTCGCCAGCTTCCCTTAGCCTCCTCCACTCCTTCCCCGCCGTCCCCAACCCTTCAATGTTGCAAAAGCCAATGTTCAGCCACCTCTGGGGTCCTTTACTAGTGTCTCCCTCCTCCTACAGCATCATCCTGTGCCGCCATATTCTGTCTTGGCTGCCACATCCAGATGGCGTCTGTCCTTCGATTCGGGGTGATGACATCCTTCCGGTCCGCCGCCATTTTGGATTCTGTTTCTTGACTGGACGGAGGTTTCATGCTCTCATCCAGGTTCCGTCATCTGTACCTTCCTGCTCCTGCGGTCACGTGGATATAGGGGTGCCTCCAGTGCCGCCGCCATCTTTCGGACCTCGTTTTCATGACCTGGGGATGAAGGCCACGATTCCAGGTACACTTATTCTTTGCAGGTCGCGGTTGGAGTCTTTGTTGGCGTGGCGTGTATCACCTTAGAAATGGCTGAATTATAGCACCAACACGCATGAACGGCTGGGATTACTCAAACTTGTAAATAGAGGAGTAAAACAGAACTTTGTTAACATAGAACTCCTCGTTCCCTTTTGCTTAGTCTTTATGTGTATTTCTCGTTCTTGGAAATTGGGTTTGTGACCATATGGGGTCAGGCTTGGCTCCCCGGGGCTTGTGTTGCAGGGGCCTCCCCTAGCTTGTGTAAGAAGCAGGGCCTTCCTCCGGCTCCCTCAGAATCATAAGCCTTGCCTCCATGCGTTACCAGCAGGCCAAAGGGGAAGTACCACGGTATCGGACGCGTTTTCTCTTAGAGCCTTGGTTATGGGCCTAAGTTTTTCGTCTAGCCAGTGTTACCGGAGCCTAGATCTTGAAATACCAGTAAGCGGCCCTTCACAATCACATGTGCTGGTAAGGCCTTGTTTTTTGAAGCACTGCCTCCTTCGTCCGTGTAGTGGTGTAGCCTTACACTATGTCCCTTGGTTGTTATCTGCAGTGTGGTTGGTCTTAATGCCCTGAGGCACCATCCATTGTCAGCAGGTTCTTCTGCGTCTCGGGAGTATAGTTTCCATCCACCATTTGAGTATCATCACAGTCCAAAAATGCTCTCGGCACTCCTCTAACCCACAGGTTTATTTTTCTATACCGGTTCTCTGCGTCCTCTGTCTGTCCCGGAGATCATTATTTGTGCTGTAAGTCCAATGTCTTTCTGTTTGCCATGGATGCTTTGATGGACTGATCACTTTGTTTCGAGGACTCTCCAGTCCCTTCTACCAAGTCCTGCACCTTTCTGAGATTTCATCTCAGTTGCAGCATTGATCGAGATCTTGTAAAGTCGTGTGAAGCACAATGCCGAACGGCATCAGGGCCTGGCTGTTTTTTCTTCCTCTCCCCATCTGGTCCGTCTGTGAGCCGCATTTGAAATCGGCGCCATTACTGACCCCGCGCTGCTTTGCCGAGCTCTGCCAAATATTCAGGCAAACCCTTTTCATTGTGACTCTCGATCCTCTTTTTGACATCCTGGACTGTTTAATGTTCTTTCCGTGCTGTGTGTGGTGTATTTTTTACTCTGTTTGTGGTTTTTCACAGTTTATTAACTGAGCGAGGCAAAGAGCATTAAGCCTATGCCTCCACCCTCTTGCGTGCGCATGCGCCACTCATATTTTACTTTTTAAAGATTAGCTTGGGTTGTCTCCCATAACCCTTCCAAAAATGGGTCTTCCTTAATTATTCCCAATGTTTGTTAAGTGCATTTTAATTTGAGAGAAAAATGGATTATGTTCATTATAAAAGGGTGTATCCATGGGAAATGTATTTTTTTACCGTGTTTCTTGGTTCCTTACTACACTAAACAAAATTAGCTGGTCAGACAATTTTTTATTAGTTACAATGGACGTCAAGCCCTATACACATCTATAAAACATAGCGATGGTTAAAAGGCAAGTAATCGCTATTTGTCCACCACTACCTTCCCTTCAGAACACAACCATTTATTTTAGAGAGAACATTTGTTATATTAGCAGCACAATTTATTTTTGTTTGAACGGGGATTATTATTTTCAACGTGCGGGGATGGCGATGGGGGACTACCTTTGCCCTAGCTTAGCCAATTCTTTTTAGGACTTGGGAGTCAGACAATATATGGGATCATAATATAGCGTTGCCCCAGTGTAAACTGTGGTGCCGCTCTAAGATGATATATTTCTAGGGGATGGAGATGATTATCACTCATCAATTATACAACAACTTAATCACAACACTCTGAATAGTAAGTTAACACATGTTTGAAGCATATTTTTAGTAGATTTTTAGATTTGTTATTTACATGCCAATCACAATTCACACCTGAAAACATTAAAAAAAAAGTAATCCCAACAGATATCAGATCCCACAGTAATCACCATATACAATGGATCACCAATTCCCATATGGGCAATGTTTAAGACAACAGGAACATTCAACACAATCCAATTATCTATCACAGCTCCAGATTTCGAGTAAAGTTTGGCAGAAGGGTTATGATACAGTTGATTGAAAAAACTTTTGTAAAGGGACAAAGCTAATAGGAATAGGTACAATTGATGCAAAAAAAAAACAAGGTAAAAATAATACATTTGCTATGGATAATCCTCTTTTTATAACTAAATCAATCACATTTTTTCTCAAATAAAAAATGCACTTACAAACATTGGGGAATAATTAAGGAAGACCAATTTGAGAGGGTTATGGGAGGACAATCCCAGCTAATCTTTAAAAAATCAAATATGCTTAGGCATATATAAGTCCAGACATGCTGAAGGAACACCTAGGTCCAAAAAACCTGACTTGGCTACCTCCCAAACCACATGGAAACTACAAATATAGGAAAATGTGTGTATGCAAGTTTATGACTTTAAATAAGGAATTGTTTCTCCACTGAACAATAAATCAATTAACAAATTAATTACTGTAAATCTTAGTTCATTGTTTATTGTATTACTGCCCTTGAGGTCTAAAGTTATTGGAAACCCAAAAGAGAACTAAATACGAGAATCAAGGAGCATGTTAAAACAGAAACAATGCAAAAATTAATTTTCAAAATCACAAAATCTGCACAACTTGCCCAAACATTTTTTATTGTTTCATAAAGTGAGGTGATAATCTCAAGTTTATGCATTGGAAACAGGTCATGTTGAACAAAAGAGGTGGAGATAGAGAGATAAAGTCTGAAACAAAGAGCAGTTTCTGGATTATACGAGTTAGATACATAAAGGTCTAAATGAGCAAAATAGATTGTGTCCGCTTTTATGAGGTATTGTTCATATTTATTATTTTTAGGTCAATTGTCCTGTTATATGCAATTTAGATAAATGTCTAAAAGTATATGTACATGTATTATGTTAGGTAGACTTCTTTCAGTCACTTACACGTGTGAGTAGAGAACTATTCCAAATTTCCATCGTTTGAAATTAATCTTTAAAAAAATTATATATATAATATATTATAATATTATATATATTAATAGTATATATATACACAACATAATTGTGTTTAATTATCCAATCTACTTACCCTCAATTTGGGTGCAATCACAATCAATAATAATGACTGAAGTTGGTTCAAGTTATTAATATGTTACCCCAGAGGAGAGTATATGTTAATTGTTTAATAGAATGCTAATTCACAGCTAGGTATTTAAGTAGATTGTGAGGGATAGGGCCATCAAACCAACCCTGATGAAGCCAAGTGTGCGAAACGCATCGGGTTATGGTACAGGCATCCTTGTGCCAGACAGAATAGTCATCCCCAGTGGTCGCGGATGCCAGAACCAAGGAGGAGTGAGAACGGAGAGGGTAGCCCGCTGTTTGAAGCTTGGCACCAAAAGATGAGGACAGAGGCAAAGATGCGCAGAGCACAACATGTCAGCTTCGGGATTCAGTGCGGGATGTGATACAGGAGGGAATACCGCGTGGACCTCAGTTGGGACAACCGGCGAGATCTCAGTGCTCCAAGATTCCCCTGTGCTGCGTAATTCACGCCCGCTGGTTGTTTTATCCTGAGTGGAGCGTATTAACTTTATTAGTACATCAATACATAATTCTATACAAGCTCTGATTTTCTGTTTTTTGTTTTTGCATTTTTCAAGTATTCCCCCTTCCAGAGGAACGCTGGACATTGGACTTATTTACCCTGGCCTTACATTCTGAGCAAAGTAAGACATTAGGAGGTCCGACGTCGTAAACAGCATAGGCTAAGAAGCCATTTGGTTTGACTATTTTAGTCCGCCATTTGTATTGTCTTTGTAAGATTTGTATGTCATCTTCTGATGTGATACATCGGTGTAACGAACAGAGACGGGAATGTTTCGCTCTAGGCTGATTTTATTGATCTTTCCTGATCCAACCAGCTCCAAATGAAAGTGTAAACAGGCCAGAAATAATGAGAGCCGTGTTAAGGTACAAGATAAGCTCAGATTCTTACAGTGGAACTGTTTCTCATACTCATATGCTGGTGGCAGAAACAGAAAACAATCACATTTAACCCATAATGATTTTTAGCTTACTACATTCATTCAGTGTTGATGATGTACAAACTTACATCAGCTTTTAGTATTGTTTAGTATACAAAATGATGTGTAATATTTAGTGAGCGGCAAGCCCCCTTAGAGGGAGGACACTTTAGTTTTAGGGGACCAATATATGTCATACCGTATTATCTGGTAAGAGATTTTTAAAGCTGTCTCCTATGTGCAATTGATTTGAATAAATTCACGTGGTATTAACCTCAGACTGTGTTTTTTATTTACGCTTTCTCAATTAGAGCACACTTTATATAAGTATACTATTATCCCATAGATCAGATTAGTTGAGCAGTTACCTTGTTTTATGCAAGATGTAATGTATATGTTGTGAATGAGACTTATCAACTGGTGATTAGTAAAGCAGCCGTTTGTGGGAATAAAGTTTGTGGCGCCATCATTGCATTACTAACGCCAGCCTGCATGAATACAGCACCTGGACAGGGTAACCAATATTAGTAAGCCACTTAAGAGACATTTGATGTAAATAACTTAGTAAACGGACAGGAGGGTTACACTAATATCTAATACAAATGTGCAATATTTGATCACAAATGTTGCGCACCAGCCAACTTTGTTACACAACCTACTGCAGCAAACCAAATTAATTTGTGTTTAGAGTGATTGGAAAGAAGCTCATCTTGTTATATTTAAAATCGGAATATGTCAGATGGGCTCGGGTTAAGTGTCTTCTCCTTGCACGCGAACTGCTTGACTTTCACATTCGTGCAAACGGTCAGACAACAGTAAATATTTGATGTCCCAACGGTTTAGGGAGTTTTTGTCCGTGAGATAGATTTTGATTGCTTTCTGGTTTACCATACCAAGGAAGAACTTATAAACACCATTTTTGGATTTAGTAAAAAGAGTTCGATTTATCCCATAAGTATAGAATTTTAGTGACCATGTCATAGGCTACCATTTTCTTAAGCTTACAGTTCCCACTATAAAATAAGAGGGTTGTGAAGCTATGCTTGCGCCTTTAACTTTGCTTAAAATCATGTTTATTAATTAGTGCATCTTATGAATTTGGAAGCATGTAATATTTAGATGTCATCTCTAGTTCAGCCTATGGACATGTTAACCAAACAATTACGAAGAGACCACACAGAACTCCAGAACACTAGTAACTAGAGATATTACTGACTCATTTCAAGAAGGTTATGTCAAACTATTAAGATATTCTTAGGTTCCCGTGATAATCTGGCGCAGCAGAGAGAGAGATTACATTTAAAGCTGCAGTTAGGACACTTTGACAGGAGTGGTTGAGTTTCATCTTGGTCTGCTGTTTCATACAAAGTGAAGGTTTACGTTGGCTTACATATGCAGGCACAGGTAATGAAACAATTCAGACCACACATGACAAAGTATGCTGTGAGTGTAATAGTTGACGGACGAAAGAGCAGCCACTCCGTGGACTGCAGGGAAAAAAGTGGGATATGGATACTAAGAAAAAACAGGAAGAACAAAAAGGATAATACTAAGTAAGGAATACTCAAAACTGTACCGTTTCCTGAGTAGTCCCATAAGAACGCCACTGAATTACATTGCTTGATATAGGACCAGGAGGTTATTCTAAATTGCAGCCACTTGTACACATGAATCTGATTTACCGAGAGAGAGTATTTATAAACTCTGCATAAATTAAAAATAAACTGTCTTTTCCATATATAGACTGTGGTTAAAACGGTCAAGTAGCTAGGGTAGGAGTCATCCTGATGTGTGGTGCATGCTTCTCGAGGGACCACCGAGCATTGATGAGCCATGTTCCTCACTCAACGCAGATCGTGCTCTGAGTAACTGACTTTTGCATCTCTACCTTTAAAAAAATTAAAATTGATCTCAGTATATAATTAAGTAGCGCAACATGCTTGTATGTATAGTTAACGTGTTTGAGCTACTATTTCCTAGTGCAATGGGGGGCTATTAGTAGGGTGACCAGATTTACAAAAGTAAAAACGGGACCATTAAAAAAAGATAAAACAAATGAATCACCAACGAGCCCCTTCTTTGTGTTCCTGCCAGCTCTGTCCCCCCTTCTCTCACACATACACCCATTCTCTCACTCCCCCCATCCCTCCATCTCGTTTCCCCCCCCCACCCTACATCTCATCCACCCTTCCCATTCTATCCCTCTCCCATTCTCTCTCTCCCCCATTCTTTGTGTCCTCTCCCACATTCTCTGTCTCTCTTCCCCCCTATTCTTTGTGTTCTCTCTCTCCCCCATTCTCTGTCTCTCTCTCTCATTCCTGTGATCTCTCCCCTCCCATCCTCTGTGTCTCTCTCCCCCATTCCTCTGTGTCTCTTCTCTCTCTCTCTCCACCATCTCTTGTCTCTCTTTCCCATTCTCTGTGTTTCTCCTCTCTCTCTCCCCCCCCATTCTTCTCTCTCTCTCTCCTATTCTCGTCTCTCTTCCCCCATTCTTGTCTCTCTCCCCATTCTCAGTCTCTAACTCTCTCCCCCATTCTCTGTCTCTTCCCCCCCATTCTTGTCACTGTAAAAGTTTATACCAACACGGACTGTGCCTGCTTACTAGCAATGCGGGGACAGTTGAAGCGTTTTTAAAATTTGTTTTGGTTGCGACGGCCGGCCATCCAATAAAAAAAAAACTGATTTCAGCCTGCAGCCGGCGCACTGTAGCATGTGCTTGTGCACATGTCGCTCTGTCGTGTTGCTAATGTGACGTCACAAATGCACGTGCACGCCCTGCAGTTGGCTGTATAATCGCAGCCTTATGTATTATTATGATTTCTGTTTTCAATGTTGTTGTATTTTTACTACTTTGTACATTCATACAGTGGCAGCCAACCTTTCTCTCCCCCATTATCTTCTCTCTCTCTTCCCCATGCATCTCTCTCTCTCTCCATTTCTCTCTCCCCCATCTTGTCTCCCTCTTCTCTCCCATCGTCTCTCTCCATCTTTGCTCTCTATCCCACCATTCTCCGTCTCTCTCCCCATATCTGTCCTCTCTATCTCATGCGTCTCTCCCTTTGTGTGTCATCCTTACCAGCTTTTTGTCTTCTCTCCCATGCTTTTCGTCTCTGTTCTCTCTATCTCCCATTTGGTCTGTGCTTCTCTCCTCATGCGCTGTCTCTGTGTGTTTCTTCTGTCATGCTTGTTCTCTCCTTATCATGTGTGTCTCTCTCCTCATTGCGTGTCTCTCTACCCCTTTGCTGTCTCTCTGTGGTTTCTCCCCATGCTTGTCTTGTGTTCTCTCCCTTTGCTGGTGTCTCTCTCCATGCTGTCTCTCCCTATGCTGTTTGTGTGTGTCTCTCTCCTATGCCTGTTTTTTGTTTGTGCTGTGTCTCTCCCCCCTGTTTGTCTCTCTCCCCATGCTGTGTCTCTGTGTCTCTCTCCCCATGCCGTGTCTCTCTCCCATGTTGGCTCTCTGTCTCTCTCCCTTGCTGGTCTCTTGTCTCTCTCTTCCCATGCGTGTCTCTCTCCCCATGCTGTGCCTCTCCCTTATGCTGTGTCTCTTGTCTCTTCTCCAATGCTTTGTTCTGTCCCATGCTTGTCTCATGGTCTCTCTCCATGGTCTTCCCTATCTGTGTCTCTGTGTCTCTCTCCCATGCTTTGCTATTACCCTGCTAGTCTCTGTGTCTATCTCTCCCCATGCTGTCCCCCATGCTGTTCCCTCTGTGTCTCTCTCCCCATGCTGTCTCTGTGTTCTCTATCCCATGCTGTGGTCTCTCCCCTCATGCTATGAAAAAAGAAGGTGATGTATAGTAGTGCTAATGGGAAATAGACAATATACCGCTGCTTTGAGGTGAGCCCTGTGGTAGAAAGGCCGCTGATGGTGAACTGATGGTACCATCAGAATAAAACAGCATAAAAACAAAAAGGGATGTTATGGAACAAGAGCCAATTTCGATCACCCCCTCTCCCTTTGCAGTTTCTGGCCTGTCAGTTTTATTCCCAGCTGACATGGAGTCTGCAGACACATACTGTGTCCTGCGTGGGCTTGCCACAATGTTGCCACTCCTTGCCTGCGAGCATGACATCAGTGAGCTGCTACAGCAGTCTCTGAGATCCTCACCAGAAGGACTAGTCTGCCCCCCCTCCTGTTTGTTCAGACATGGTCTGTCCCTAGACTATTCCTTGCCCACACCGCACTCACTTCCTCTTTTCATACCCTGGAGGACAGTGAGTAAAGAACCTTTTTGTTTATAACCCTTGGTGAGGCCATCTCTTTTTACCGGTTTCTAACTAATATCACCACTACACACCATCACACAAGTTCGTACCTGCTACTTTTCCCAATAAAAGTGGAGGAAATATTACAGGACTGGAGTGATTTTAAAAGGGAACTGTGTTAANNTGCTATCGGGAGCCATTCATACCAACGTGCCCTGGCTTCAGAATAGTAAAAAGAGGACCGTGTGCCTTGGGAAATACACACAGAGGAGCTGCTACCCACAGCCTTTATGCTAAAGATACAAGCGAGCAGCTTACGTAGCAAATATATAAACAGCAGTCTCTCACCATTGCACAAGCACGTTGCTACACAGAGCCACAAGCCTCTACACAGCAAACTACCACAGCTTTATGCAAAGACAGTGAGCAGCCTTACTTTGCTAATACTACACAAAGGAATCACACAGCAGTTACTACTCAAAGACTCTATGCTATACAGAATAGTCTCTGCACCCCAGGACAAGCAGCAGCTTCACTCTGCCAGACAGGGCAGCAAGCTTTATACAGCAAACTGCACACAGCCTTGCAACTAACAGTGCTTTTCTCACAATACCTAATTGCCTTTTTCTCTGTCTGAGTCCACCCGCTGCTCAGCCCCACAGTGAGGAGCCAACGGACATCTGTAAGTACAGCTACCCCAACGCTGCACGCTGCAGGACACCGCTCGGCATCATCTGAGACAGACGCCCATCGCTGACAAGGTAAAAGACCGCACGCCACACGCACTGGCAAAGGCCTACACACACCTACAGCATGGCAGAACTCAGAGCCTCACCAGACATCACGCAGGAAAGCGATCTCTCAGACACAGAGACCGCTGCGCATCTGCAACAGGCACAGGCAGGCGCAAGGCCTAAACGGACAGTCACACTGACACAAAAGGCCCGCGAAAAATATGAGAATGACATTGAAGCACACCGCGAAAGGTTAGAGAAGGCCTGGGAGGACACTGGTCGTGAAATATGTAACGTTGCAAGCACTAGTGATCAGGAGAAACAAATTAGGCAAGCTATAGCCCAATTGAGGTCAAGTCACAAACGTTACCAAATGCTGTCACAAACATATCTCGCCTACCTAAAAAGAATTAACACAGAGGAAAGCCTCAGCGAACGCGACCAGCAGGAGGCAACTGACCTGGAGCGTGACGGCTTCGTGCAGACCACTATTACTGAGGCCGAAGACCAGAGAAAAGACCTTTTGCTGGAAACTGCATCGCAGCGCTCAAGCATATCCAGACACTCATCAAGGTCAGCAAGATCAGTGCAATCTCACGCGTCTAGCGCAAGCGCGAGCGCTACCAAGGCGCGAGCCACAGCAGAGGCCGCACGTGCCAGGGCCGAATATGGTCGGAGAGAGGCAGCCGTAAGGGCAGAAAGAGCGCGCATAGAAGAGGAGGAGCAGAATGCTACCGCCGCCGCTGCAAATGCCGCCGCTGCCGCGGCGCGTAAAAAGGCCGAATTGGACGCGGATCTAGAGGCACTTAATCAAGAGAAGGAAGCCGCCGCCGCCATAGCCCAAGCCGAAGTCCTAGAAGCAGCTGCGAGACAGGACGGCGGGGAGCTACCGTACAGACGGATAGCTTCAGAGGATCCAGCCCAACGCACTGAAGACTACGTAAGGAGCCTCTTCAGTGTAAACACCAGCGCACCATCTCAACACGGAGGGAGCGACACCACAGACAACGAAGACTCGCTAGCACCACGAGGAGAAGACGCTGCTCTGTCAATGGCATACGCTGCCCGGGATAGCCGCAGCCGCAACAGTGATCCACACGCCAGAGCGCACACGGATGCACCACAACAGGCTCGTAATCCAGGTACACCCACGCGGGAGAAAACAGCCCCTCACACTGGCCAGCAGCCATCACGCGTCCACGCCAAGGAAGAGGCGACCGCACAGACCGTCCCAGCAACTACCTCAGAACGGGGCAAACGCGCCGACGTCTCAGGTCTGACAGACATAGCCAAGTACATGATCCGGCGCGACTTGGTGCACGCAGGACTCATCAGCTTCGACGACCGCCCTGAGAACTACCGGACGTGGAAGTTCACGTTCAAAGACGCAATCGACAGCTTGGACTTCTCAGCAAGGGAAGAGCTCAACCTGTTAGTTAAGTTCTTGGGGAACGTATCCAGGGAGCAAGCGCAGAGACTTCGGACGGCAAATGCACATCAACCCCAAGTAGGTCTGGACCTAGTGTGGGAAAGGCTAGAAGAGACCTATGGCAGCCCTGAAGCAGTCGAGGATTCACTCTTCAAAAGAATCGAGAGCTTCCCCAAGATCACGAGTAAAGACTACTCGAAGTTACGAGATCTTGGAGACCTGCTGCAAGAACTGGAGTCCGCAAGGAAAGACCATTCCTTAATAGGTCTCAACGCCCTAGATTCAGCTCGTGGAGTGAGACCCATCCTGGAGAAGCTACCCTTCAACCTCCAAGAAAGGTGGCTTTCACAAGGTTCCAAATACAAAAGGGAGAAGCAGGTTGTCTTCCCCCCATTCTCATTCTTCGTGAGCTTCATCTGCGAAGCGGCAAAGACAAGAAACGACCCCAGCTTCATCTTAGGGGCGCAAACCACATCCAGCACCAGCCACCCGAGGAACGAAAGGTCAATAGCAAGGTGCAAGGACTCCAGAACACCCATCTCGGTCCACAGGACGGACGTGCCCCCTACGACCCACGCGAGTCCCAGCCAGACGGCCGACAGGGACAAAAAACCAAGGGACCTTAACAAAGAATGCCCTATCCACAAAAAGCCGCATCCACTTAACAAGTGCTTCGGATTCAGGATGAAACCCATAGAGGAGCGAAAGAACCTACTCAGGGAATGGGGAGCCTGTTTCAAATGTTGTGCTTCCACAAATCATTTATTCAAGGACTGCAAAGAAGCTATGAAATGCACAGAGTGCGATAGCGACAGGCACATAGCCGCTCTACACCCGGAAGCTATGAAGCCCAAAGCAGGCAAAGCCCCTAACCCTCCGACAAAGCAGGGCGGGGAGGAAGAAGTGGGAGATACACCCCCCCCGACGTCAGTAGCATCCAAATGCACAGAAGTATGCGGAGAAGGAAACGACGGTAGATCTTGCTCTAAAATATGTCTGGTAGCAGTGCACCCAGAGGGACAACCCCAAAGAGCCAAACGGATGTATGCAATCATCGACGACCAGAGCAACCGATCGCTGGTCAGGTCAGAATTCTTCGATATGTTCGGTATACAAGACAGTACTTCTCCTTACACTCTCAGAACGTGCGCAGGGCGAATGGAGACTACAGGGAGAAGAGTGAATGGCTACACCATATGCTCAATAGACGGCAAAGTGAGCATGCCCCTCCCCACGCTCATCGAGTGCAATCACATGGCCGAAGATAGGACTGAGATCCCCACGCCAGACGTGGCGCGACACCATCCCCATCTAAAAACCATTGCCGATCATATCCCACCACTAGACGAAGATGCCCAGATCCTGCTGCTACTTGGCAGAGACATCATGAGAGCACACAAGATCCGCGAACAGCGAAATGGGGACCACAACGGCCCAAGCGCTCAAAGGCTCGATCTAGGATGGGTGGTAGTTGGAGAAGTATGCATAGACAGGATACGAGGACCCGACAACGTAGGCGCCCTACATACGAACTTGTTGGAGAACGGTCGTATATCCCACTTCAAACCTTGTCCGAACCACTTTCAGGTCCACGAGAAGCTCGAGACTAAAAGGAACTATGGAGACGCGCCTGTAGCAAGAAAATACCCCAACGACCTAGGGAGTACAGTGTTCCAGACAACAAAGGACGACGACAAACAGGCGCCATCAATGGAAGACAAAGAATTCTTGAGGTTAATGGATAAGGAGCTCTTCAAGGACGAATTGGGCAGTTGGGTGGCCCCACTACCTTTCCGCTCGCCAAGAAGACGCCTCCCAAACAACAGAGACCATGCTATGTCTAGGCTCTCTTCGCTCCGCCGCAACCTACAAAGGAAACCGGAGACCAAGGAACACTTTGTGGCCTTCATGCAAAAAATCTTCCACAGTGGCCATGCAGAGTCGGCGCCCCCACTGAAAGAAGGCGAAGAATGCTGGTACCTCCCGTCGTTTGGCGTCTACCACCCCCAGAAACCTGGCCAAATCCGAGTGGTATTCGACTCCAGCGCCCAGCATCAGGGAGTCTCCCTAAACGATGTTCTCCTCACCGGGCCGGATCTGACAAACAGTCTTCTGGGAGTGCTGATCCGCTTCCGCAAGGAACCTATCGCCGTAACCGCAGACATTCAACAGATGTTCCACTGCTTCCTTGTGCGAGAAGACAACCGTAACTACCTAAGATTCCTGTGGTACCAAGATGACGACATAGAAAAAGAAATCACGGAGTTCCGCATGAAAGTACATGTCTTCGGGAACAGCCCATCACCTGCAGTGGCAGCCTACGGCCTCAGAAGAACGGCCCAAGACGGAGAAGCAGAGTTCGGGAAAGACGCCAGGAGCTTCGTCGAAAGAGACTTCTATGTGGACGACGGATTAAAATCAGTTCCCACCGAAGATGAAGCCGTAGATCTACGCAAGAGGACACAAAAGATGTTAGCAAAGGCCAACCTAAGGTTGCACAAAATAGCTTCCAACAGTGCCACAGTGATGAAGGCGTTCCACGCAGATGATCAAGCACCAGATCTCAAGAATTTGGATCTGGGGACCGACACGCCCCCCATACAGCGGAGCCTGGGGATAAGCTGGAATCTTAAAACAGACACCTTTACGTTCCAGGTAGCCATCGAAGAAAAACCCTTCACACGTCGCGGAGTCCTGTCCACCGTTAACAGTCTCTACGACCCGCTAGGATTCGTGGCTCCTGTCACTATACAAGGGAAGTCCCTCCTCAGAGAAATGTCCTTCGAAAAACAAGAATGGGACACCCCACTACCTCCAGAAAAACGGAAAGAGTGGGAAACGTGGAAACACTCCTTGAAGGCCCTCGAGCAACTTCAAATCCCACGCCCCTATTCACCTATATCTCTCACCGCCGCACACATCAAAGAGCTTTGCGTGTTCTCAGATGCCTCTACCAAAGCTATAGCAGCGGTGGCCTACCTAAAAACCACGGACGTGGATGGAAGTTGCCACATCAGGTTCATCCTTGGCAAAGCTAAGCTGGCGCCACAACCTGACCATACTATACCCAGACTAGAGCTGTGTGGTGCAGTGTTAGCAGTAGAACTGGCGGAGCTTATCGAGAATGAGATGGACAGCAAACCAGATGCCGTCAAACTCTACACAGATAGCAAGGTGGTACTGGGATACATCTACAATAAGAAAAGGAGATTCTACGTATACGTAGCTAACCGCGTAGAAAGAATCAGGAAGTCAACCCAACCAGAACAATGGCACCACGTGCCCACAGAGCAAAATCCCGCAGATCACGCCACCAGATCAGTACCCGCATCTCAACTGCAGAATACGTCGTGGCTCACAGGACCAACGTTTCTTGCGCAGCCTGCGGAAACACTACCAACCCCAGTTGGCGATTTTGAACTCGTGGATCCCGAAAAGGATACGGAGATAAGGCCCCCACAAGTATCCGTGGTACTCACCAATGTATCGCACAAAAACGCATTCGGATCACATCGATTCCAACGCTTCTCAAGATGGACGGCTCTTCTGCGAGCAGTAGCCCATCTCGGGCATATAGCCTCCACCTTCCGTCAGACATCAGATGGTAAAACTACCGGCTGCCACGGCTGGCACATCTGTAAAGAGCTGCGCACCGTAAAGGAAATTACAAAGGCTAAGGAAACTGTTCTCAGTCATGTTCAAAGAGAAACGTATGCGGAAGAGATCAATTGCATTCGCGGAAAGAAGAGTGTTCACAAAAACAGTCCACTCTGGAAGTTGAATCCCTTCATCGACAACGACGGCCTCATGAGAGTAGGAGGCCGCCTCAATAAGTCCCAACTGAGCAGGGAGGAAAGCAACCCTCTCATCATCCCTGGCCGGCATCACATCGCCACTTTGTTGGTGCGCCACTACCACGAACAAGTCATGCATCAGGGACGACACTTCACCGAAGGCGCCATTAGGGCGGCGGGCATTTGGGTCGTTGGCATGAAAAGGTGCGTGGCCAGTAATCTCCACAAATGTGTTAGGTGCCGAATGCTGAGAGGCAAAAGCCAAGACCAAAGGATGGCGGATCTACCTGTCGACAGACTTAATACGGAACCCCCCTTTACCTATGTAGGACTTGATGTATTTGGGCCCTGGATGGTCATCTCGCGTAGAACTAGGGGCGGACTAGCAAACAGCAAACGATGGGCGGTACTCTTCACCTGCATGAGCACACGAGCTATACACATCGAGGTTATAGAATCTATGGATGCTTCAAGCTTCATAAATGCCCTCAGAAGGTTCTTTGCCGTCAGAGGACCAGTTAAACAAATACGCTCCGATTGTGGCACCAATTTCGTTGGAGCATGCAAGGAATTACAAATGGACACTAAAGACAATAGAAACAATAGTATCCAAAGATACCTGCGCGACCAAGAGTGCACGTGGACATTCAACCCCCCTCACTCCTCTCACATGGGCGGAGCATGGGAACGCATGATCGGAGTGGTTCGGCGTATCTTGGATTCTATAATGCTAAAAACCGATCTGACTCGACTCACTCACGAAGTGCTAACCACATTCATGGCCGAAATATCAGCAATAGTCAATGCTAGGCCCTTGATCCCAGTGTCAACAGATCCAGAATCGCCAAGTATTCTGACACCAGCAATGCTGTTAACCCAGAAAGTAGGGAACATCTCCACACCAGTCGAAAACTTCCATTCTAAGGATATGTACAAACGACAGTGGAGACAGGTGCAGTACTTGGCCAACACATTTTGGGACCGCTGGAGACGCGAGTATCTGGTGACACTTCAAGAACGCCACAAATGGCAAACAGTAAAACCAGATATCCAAGTGGGGGATGTGGTCTTGTTGAAAGATAAACAGGTGGCAAGAAATGAATGGCCCATGGGACTTATAATAAGAACTATCCCAAGCGAAGACGAAAGGGTTCGCAAAGTGGAAGTACGAGTGGCCCAGAATGGGATCGTTAAAACCTTCCTAAGACCCATTACAGAGACTATCCTTCTAATGCCCAAATCGGACTGTGATGGGGAAAAACTGGTTACCAGTGCCGTGGACTTTTAAGAGACATTGTGGTGCATCAAGCTAACCAAGAGCTACGCACCCACCTGGCTTCCCTTACTGGAAGGCCTGGCCAAAGGACTTTGATGCCAGTGGTACCAGCCGGTATCACATTGCTATGGAAATATGGAGCTTTGCAGTATATTGTTATGTTGTATGTATTGCACATATGTTCCACATAGCTTGCCATATAGTGGTATCTACAGATACCAGACGGGGAGTGTTATGGAACAAGAGCCACATTTCTGACTCACCCCCCTCTCTCCTTTGCATGTTTTCGGCCTGTCAGATTTTATCCCAGCTGCATGGAGTCTGCAGACACATACTGTGCCTGCGTGGCTTGCAACAATGTTGCACTCCTTGCCTGCGGCATGACATCAGTGAGCTGCTACAGCAGTCTCTGAGATCCTCACCAGAATGGACTAGTCTGCCCCCCCTCCTGTTTGTTCAGACATGGTCTGTCCCTAGACTTCCTTTGCCCACACCGCACCTCACTTCCTCTTTCAACCCTGGAGACAGTGAGTAAAGAACCTTTTTCTGTTTATAACCCTGGTGAGGCCATCTCTTTTTACCGGTTTCTAACTAATAACACCACTACACAACATCCACAAGTATCTGTACCCTGCTACCTTTTCCCAATAAAGGGAGGAAATATTACAGACTTGGAGTGATTTAAAAGGGAACTGTGTTAATGCTATCGGGAGCCATTCATACCCACGTGCCCTGGCTTCAGAATAGGGATACCGGCGCCTAAGAGTCCAAATAATGGAATCCTGGATATCCAGTAGAGATAGCTCAAGTCCCAGGATGATCAACAGTCTCTTAGTCTTTAGATGATCAGATAGGACTTCGTTCATGGGAAGTGGAACATGAAATGAAAAAAGAGATATTTAGTGCAACACAGCTAAAACAAATTATACAGACATAAATTTGCAAACTGGCTGACAATGATGACAAGACAGACAGACACACCAAGACAGATAAACACAAAGCAAAGCTAATGATAAAAATTAGTTTAATATAACTAAGTAAGTAAAAATGTTGGACAAAATCTGGAACGCCGCTCCGGTCGGTTAAAACCTGAATAACACTCACAGGATGGCAGATGGTTAATGGCAGTGAACTGGTGTGGACTGTTCTCCACGTGTAGAGGGTCCGCAGAGTGCCCTGGAAGCCGTGCGATCCTTCTGTGTCTCCTGGTTGGCAAGAACCGGAAATGGCGTCCCCTCATGCTATGCCTCTCTCCCTATGTGGTATCACTGTGTCTCTCTCCCCATGCTGTGTCTCTGTGTCTCTCTACCCATGCTGTGTTTCAGTGTCTCTCTCCCCATGCTGTGTCTCTGTGTCTCTCTTCCCATGCTGTTTTTCTGGCTTTATCTCTGTCTCTCTCCCCATGCTGTGTCTCTTTGTCTCTCTCTCCCCATGCTGTGTATCTTTGTGTCTCTCTCCATGATGTGTCTCTGTGTCTATCTCTCCCCATACCATGTCTCTCCCTATGCCGTGTCTCTGTCTCTCTCCCCATGCTGTGTCTCTGTGTCTCTGTCTCCCAATGTTGTGCCTCTCTGCCCATGATTTGTCTCTGTGTCTATCTCTCCCCATGCTGTGTCTCTCCCCCCATGCTGTGTCTGTGTCTCTCTCCCTAGGCTGTGTCTCTGTGTCTCTCTACCCATGCTGTGTTTCAGTGTCTCTCTCCCCATGCTGTGTCTCTGTGTCTCTCTTTCCATGCTGTGTCTCTGTGCCTCTCTCCCCATGCTGTTTCTCTGGCTGTGTCTCTGTGTCTCTCTCTCTCCCCATGCTGTGTCTCGTTGTCTCTCCCTCCCCATGCTGTGTCTCTGTGTCTCTCTCCCCATGCTGTGTCTCTGTGTGACTCTCTCCCCATGTTGGGTCTCTGTGTCTCTCCCCATGCTGTGCCTCTCTCCCCATGCTGTGCCTCTCTCCCCATGCTGTTTCTCTGGCTGTGTCTCTGTGTCTCTCTCTCCCCATGCTGTGTCCGTTGTCTCTCCCTCCCATGCGTGTCTCGTGTCTCTTCCCCATGCTGTGTCTCTGTGTGACTCTCTCCCCATGTTGGGTCTCTGTGTCTCTCCCCATGCTGTGCCTCTCTCCCCATGCTGTGCCTCTTTCCCCATGCTGTGCCTCTGTGTCTCTCTCCCCATGCTGTCTTTGTGTCTCTCTCGCCATGCTGTCTCTGTGTCTCTCTCCCCATGCTGTGTCTCTTTGTGTCTCTCCAAATGAGAAAAATGCTGCACACCTCAAAATATAAACAAAAATGATACAGTTACCGGTGCTCCAATGTTTGTACGAAAGCCTGTAATCAGTCCTGGGTAGATGATAGAAGGAACAAAGGGCACAACGGATTTAGAATATCCAAACTCATTTATTGAGCCAACACAACGTTTTGACCGTACTGGTCTTTATCAAGTGACATAGTGGCATAAACATAATCCCTTCAGACAACATTTAAATAGTGCCCCAAACCCCATCATGCAACCTGTTCAATCAGTGGTGATGATATTCATGTGCTGAACCAATCCCTCCTTCCAATGTCATGTCCGTATCCTTAATAAGGTGTCTTAAACATCTGATAGAGATCACCTAATATAAATACTTCTTGTATAAATCCTTCCTCATCAACCATATATAAATCAAATTGATAAATGTAATGGAAAATATGAAAAACATTCAAGTATATTATCTGTAATGAATAAACATATCCTATACATATAAGAGTCACTCCTGTCACTTGTATGTACTATTTACAGACATAGGTATAGGTTTTAATTAAGATGAACTTCAATTAATAACACAGAGCATTTGACGGTAGGGAAATGAATCCTGTCCGGATTGATTTAGGAGGACAAGGATACATATACCATGAGTCACTTGGTGCAGCCAACTTTGGGGAATTTATATTAGAATAAGAATGCTGGGTGTCATGTTTTACAAGTTCCTGGACGTTGCTAGCTCTGAGACAGAGTGAGGCCAGGTAGGCGCCATCTTATCAGTACCAATCATTATTGGATCCCCTCAGACTGACAGCCTCCCACATCTGTGATATATGACATTTTATTGGACTTAATCAGGTTTATTCCTACATATATATACATACGGAGTGGAGACTTTGCTACTCTCTCCTACCCTTGTTGGATTACTTTTTGGAGTCCCAGTTTCCCACGGACTTTACACATATATCGAACATTGACTTGTTTTTAAAGAGGCAATCCAAGCGTGCACATTTTTTTAAACATAGGATTGCAGCTGAAAGTCTGTGGAGCTCAACCCGATTAATTTCAGCTCTGGAGACCCCGTCCTTCTGGATATACTTATCTCTGTAAGGAGTGCCGGTAGCCACTTTGACTCGCTAGCAGGGATCACATAATGGGCGCTTTTCAAAGCTCACACGCGCTGTGGGCCAATAGGAAGCCGTGATATCATCTGGTACGGCTTCCTATTGGCCCACGTGATGCAGGATCTTTAAAAAACAGAGAGATACCAGCACCCCCTTCGGAGGTAAGTATCTCTGGAACCAGTGGTGTTCAACTCAAGAGACCCCCGACTTCAATCCTAGGAAGCGTAAGTTACAGGCCACAATGACAGTAAGGTTTGCAGGGGTCCATGCTTTTGATCAGTGTTAATCCTTCGATCGATAGTAGAGAGAATACAGATACTCACCTTCCAGATGAGCTGCACAGCTGTCTACAGCCGTTTCCCTCCCGGTGTCTCTGCCTGGAGGTGTGTCCCAGCAGCGCTGGTAAGATGCAGGGCTGTATTTCCTTCCCCCTGGATGACGCAGATGCCCTTATATGGGCTCTAAATCGGGGGGGGAGAGATATTTTGTCATTACATGAAGGGGGCTGGACAGTACACGTAACACTAATACAGTGGTGAGAATCAGCAAGCCCAAGAGGGCTAGATAGGTAATGCTAAGGTGCAGGGAACCCAGAGAGACCCCTAAATCCCTTGATATATATACAAAATATAGAAGATGGGGACCGCACACTCAGAAATAGAAACAAAGAGGTTATGTAAATCCAAAGGATATTTTACTGAGATAAAGTATAAAAGACACCATACAAAGTAAATACCAATATACAGATAATTGAGCTCAAAGACAAAAATAAGGCTAAGAAAAGACAAAACTAAATACAAGAAATATTTATCTTAGCTCACTGCAATGGCTATAGGACTAGGCATAGAAAAGGGCAAACAAATGGAACTGGTAAATAATAATAATCGCATGTTCTTGTATAGTGCTGCTAGTTTTACATAGCGCTTTACAGAGACATTTTGCAGGCACAGGTCCCTGCCCCGTGGAGCTTACAATCTATGTTTTTGGTGCCTGCGGCACAGGGAGATAAAGTGACTTGCCCAAGGTCACCAAAGGAGCCGACACCGGGAATTGAACCAGGTTCCCCTGCTTCATACTCAGTGCCCAGTACTCACTGAGCTGCTCCTTCAGCCGTGTTTCAGAAAATTAAACAGGTGGGTCACACTGGGGTAGGCAAGCCAAAAAAATGGAAGAAATAAAGAATACAAAAAATGGGATAAGGATGACAACCAATTTTTTCATTTATAAAAAATATATTAGATCCCAGTTGATAGGAAAGATGCTGCACTGGAAAGCATCAACACAATGTTCAGAAGAGTAAACAGATCTACTTGATGACTTGGCAAGAAGGTTTCAGCACAATGAGAAAGGGCAGCACCAATAAAACTGGCAAAGCAGTAATAAGATTTGGAATGCAATGCCTGTAATCTGTACAGAGGCATAAGAAGGGCATGTGCTCATTAAAAAGTTGGCAAGAGTGGCATTTATGATCAGAAATTATAAACAGAAGAGAAAGCCGAGTGAGATTGCTTCTTCGGTGATTCATTTTTAAACCACATCATACAGTATTCGGCAGGCTCTTAATGTGAATTTTGGCAGGATTTACATTTTATTTAAAATAAAAATAGAATCTCTACTGTTTGTAGAATGTTATCCAGGTTTATTGTAAGCCAATGAAATGGCTGCAATAATCCGTTCAAGGTATTTATTGAATACCTTAGAATTAATGGCATTTTGTTACAGGAATATACCTATAAAATAGAACTCGGCTTGTAGCTATGTGATACTTGACCTGACAATGAAATGCCTACCAGTGGTACAAGGACACGGGTACGTGTGTTACTAATTGCATGGGTAATTTTAATTTACATGAGGCTTTTATCTTTCTTTGCTTCACAAATGATGTGGAGGGTTACAGTATGTAAACAACATTAGAAAGGCATATGTCAAAATGGTAATAAATATATATATATATATGTAGCCTGGAGCTCCTGCAGCTCCTTGAGACCCCCCTCCCCTGGAGCAGATCGATCGCGGGTGCCGAAAGACCCGACGGCTGCTTCCAAGGGTGGGGGCTGGAGCAGGGAGCAGCGCGGCTTCCCCTGCCTGCGGCCGGTTGCCGGGGACGCGATCGGGCCGTTGCTAAGGCCGCGATCGCGTCTCTAAGGTCCCGGCGGCCGCAGAGCAGGGCGCCGCCATTGAGGACCGTCTCGCGCATGCGCAGTGGACGCGTAGGCGCAGGGAAAGCCCCAGAGCTAGGGATAGCTCGCGCGAGCATAGGGACAGCTCAGGGAGAAGAGAGAAAGCCCGGGAAAGCTTGCGCACGCGCAGTGGAGGGTAAGGAAAGCCCGCGAACCCCTAGCCTACCAGGGAAGGCTCTGAGCTGGGACTACATATCCCATGAGCCTCTGTATGCCCCATGTGACACCAGGGAGCCAATAGGGCTTAGGAAGGCCAGGCAGGCAAAGTGGATACATTGTTTGGGCTTGAGCACGTTTGTCAGTTGGAGCTGGGGAGCTGTGAGGGAAGGAAGGGTGCAGAGAGCATGTGCAGCTCCTGCATCGAGTAAGGTCCCCCACATCCCAAGTAAGGCCCCAACTCCCCACCAGGTTAGTGGGTAAGTGTTGAGGGACGGCCCAGATAGGGACGCTGCCCTTAGTGCGTGTGTGTGTGTTGTCTTGTCAGGATCACGGCTGGCAGTGCTGTGAGGCCTGACAAGAAGGCATAGTGCTAGTGTGCAGCAAGTTGCTGTACGCGTTCCAGAAGTTTGCAGTGCGTAGCTGTTAGTGTTAGTGTTCCAGGTTGCTGTGTTGAGTGTTGCATGTGACGCTGCCTGTACTGAGTGCAGTGTGTGTGCAGCGTGTGTTACTGTCTGCCGGCTGACTGAGAGCTGTGTGTCGGCTGCAGGCGCGTTAGGATAAGTGAGTTAGGAGCTAGTTTTTCAGTGTGTGTATATCACCAGTGCCAGTTGCACGTGGTGAGCTGCCAGAGTCTGGGATCCGACAGAAGTTACAGGGAGAGTTATTCTGCATGCAGGGACTAGGGTAGAGGTATACCCCAGGGCCCAGTTAGTCCCCTATGACACCAGAGGAAGCTGTATGATATAGGGTTGGCCTTAGGACAGGGACTCCTTCACCATATTTAGAGCAGCAAGAGGGATGCTGTCTGACGGCCTCTGACTGTCTGACAGCGTGTTCAGAGACTGTGTTAAAGGAGCATTCCGGCTGGAGATTCCTTTCCTGTGGATGCAGCGTGTGTAACCATTCCTGCAGAGAGCAGTGCAGCACGCCGTGGGATCACTGTGCGGTGCTGCTGAGTTCCAAGGATTTTCCTGACCAGGACTGGTCAGGGAGGTAGTATATATTAAGTGCACCACCGGGCCCCAACACAGGGAAGCGCTATCCCTCACACTCACACTGGTCTTTATTGTTGGGGACACTCAAGAGACTGCGGGGAATGTGATGATGGACATGTGGGTGGGGGGATGGTATGCATTCAGAGTGATGCACTGTTATTGATATATTGTTTTGATGTTATGCAAAGAGGTGTTATTGGAGTTACAGGTTATGCTCAGTAAATACTGTTTATTCACACGGTGTGTATTTACTGTATGGTTGTTCTGGTGAGGGCACACTCTCACCCCGTTGAGATCCCTCATCAGTGGAGGCGCTGCACCGAGTGTAAGTACATACCCCAGGTTCCCCATGGCGGAAGCTCAGCCCTCCTGTGAGCCAACAGGTATAGCACCACACTGATAAGTAGTCAGACACACCTACCCACCTCAATCTCACTTAAGGGGGGGGGAAAGAGGGCTACATTTGGAGGCGCTGCTGAGAGACAGACCTGGGGTGCCCTGTTCCATTTTTTTTCCCAAATTGTCCAAGTCTCAATTTTTTTTGTCGCCATGTTTGTGAAGTCCGGACACGAGGTCCTTGCCTGGGCTTTGAGGCAGTATATGGAGCCTGGCCGTGTAGTGGCAGTAGGAGGCCTTCCCGCAACTATACCCGCGGTTGAGGTTCAGTACTATATGCGTAAAATTGCTGGGTGGCCGCACGCATGTTTCTTAGAGGAAGAACACGATCCCACGGCCCTATGGAAATCGATACTTTTTGTAGCAACCCCCACTGCGGATATATGCCTGGCAGAGGCACCGTCCACCCTGTGTATGCCCGGGGGCCCGTCTGAGGGATACCCCCTAGTTTACGCCGACCTAGTAAAATGGCGTCTCCCGCAAACGCAGGAGAACGCACGTGCTGCTGACTGCAAGCCGGCACTAGATTGTGTTGAAGAAAACTGTCCGGGATTGGCGGGAAAACCAGAAGGCTACCCCCCTATCTATACAGAGAGCCCTAGCGTAATTGCAGAGACGGTGATTAAATTGGAGTCTCTCTCTAGCAGTGAGTCACACCTAAGATGGCGGCTCCCGCCAAGTCGGGAGAGCACCAGGACTGTGCAAGAAATTGTTGCAGAGTATTGTCCGGGTTGGGCGCGAAACCCTGAACCCCGCCCCTGCACTGTGAGTGACTCAGCACAGAGCCAGAACCACTCCCTTGTAGAAAGTGCCCCTCCTTCAGATTCCACCAGGGGGAGCAAGCCTTGTTATCTTCAACCATACAGTGATGCCGTAATAGACTCTTTCTTCTCTGAGGATGAGGATGAGAGAGACTGTCAGGACATACACCCCAATGTGTATGTGGCCTGGCGAGCGCCAGGAGTAGATGGCCTTATGCTAATGTGCCCCTGCCTGCAAGAAGCCTATGACGAGGGAGCCGAATTGTCCCAGTTACCGCTAGACTTCAAGACGACTGAGGTATGCGGAGAACCGGGTATACAATGTTTTAGTCCCACCTGTGACTGCTCTAGAGGTGCACTGGCGTGGGAGGCCGAATGTGAATGCTGCGGTGTGCGGTTCTTGAAGCCTATTACACCCCAGGCTACGGAGGCAGTTAAAGAAGAAGCGGGGAAGCCTGACCCCTCTGCAAAAGTGAGTGACATTGCTAATCAGTCTGTCCTAATTCCAGTGGCCCCGTGTGTTCACAACCATGTTGCAGAACCGGTTCCAGACCCTCTCAAAGGGGACGGCTTAGTGGTAGAGCAGGAACCACAGAGCCCAGACCAACCGATGCCGGAATCACAGGGTAAGGTGTCTATACCCCCATTTTCTTTTAGTGATTCCAGCGACCAACCTCTCGTGGTGATGCGCCTGCCGGCGGACCACTCTAGTGAAGTTATCGAACCAATTATTTCGGCGGATACAGAGCCTGCTGTGGGCCCGTGTGCCCTAGAGGAGGTGTATCCCGAGGTTGCGGACCCTGCTGTGGGCCCGTGCGCCCTACAATGGTCAGTCCGACCTACTACCGAGGTACCATCGGTCCTGGAATGGGGACCAGTACCAAACGACGATGAGGGTGAGTCGACTGCCCCAGGGGTGTCGGGGGTGAGCCTCCAGGTGACCGCGGAGCACGATGGCTCCTTAAGTCTGGTCATCCGGGAATATATATATCTGTGTGAGTATCGATTATTGTGATTGTCCTGCGAGGAACCACTCCCCCTATGGTGGGAGCCATCGCAGGTGGAGGCGCTGCATCGTTGGAAGTAAGTACCCCTAGTATAATGGCCCCAGGTTCCCCGTGGCGGAAGCTCAGCCCTCCTGTGAGCCAACAGGTATAGCACCACACTTAGAAGTAGTCAGATACACCTACACACCCCAATCTCACTTAGGGTGGGGGTAAGAGGGCTACATTTGGAGGCGCTGCTGAGAGACAGACCTGGGGTGCCCTGTTCCATTTTTTTTCCCAAATTGTCCAAGTCTCAATTTTTTGTCGCCATGTTTGTGAAGTCCGGACACGAGGTCCTTGCCTGGGCTTTGAGGCAGTATATGGAGCCTGGCCGGGTAGTGGCAGTAGGAGGCCTTCCCGCAACTATGCCCGCGGTTGAGGTTCAGTACTCTATGCGTAAAATTCCAGGGTGGCCGCACGCATGTGTTTTAGATGAAGAACACGATTCCACGGCCCCATGGAAAACAATACTTTTTGTAGCAACCCCCACTGCGGATATATGCCTGGCAGAGGCACCGTCCGCCCTGTGTATGCCCGGGGGCCCGTCTGAGGGATACCCCCTAGTTTACGCAGACCTAGTAAAATGGCGTCTCCCGCCAACGCAGGAGAACGCACGTGCTGCTGACTGCAAGCCTGCACTAAATAGTGTTGAAGAAAACTGTCCGGGATTGGCGGGAAAACCAGAAGGCTACCCCCCTATCTATACAGAGAGCCCTAGTGTAATTGCAGAGACTGTGATTAAAATGGAGTCTCTCTCTAGCAGTGAGTCACACCTAAGATGGCGGCTCCCGCCAAGTCGGGAGAGCACTAGGACTGTGCAAGAAATTGTTGCAGAGTATTGTCCGGGTTGGGCGCGAAAACCTGAACCCCGCCCCTGCACTGTGAGTGACTCAGCACAGAGCCAGAACCACTCCCTTGTAGAAAGTGCCCTCACTTCACCTTCCACCAGGGGGAGCAAGTACTGTGTTTTTCAACCATACAGTGATACAGTAATAGACTCTTTCTTCTCTGAGGATGAGGATGAGAGAGACTGTCAGGACATACACCCCAGTGTGTATGTGGCCTGGCGAGCGCCAGGAGTAGATGGCCTTATGCTAATGTGCCCCTGCCTGCAAGAAGCCTATGACGAGGGAGCCGAACTGTCCCATTTACCGCTAGACTTCAAGACGACTGAGGTATGCGGAGAACCGGGTATACAATGTTTTAGTCCCACCTGTGACTGCTCTAGAGGTGCATTGTCGTGGGAGCCCGAATGTGAATGCTGCGGTGTGCGGTTCTTGAAGGTTATTACACCCCAGGCTGTGGAATCTGTGGAGAAAGAAGCGGGGAAGCCTGACCCCTCTGCAACAGTGAGTGACATTGCTAATCAGTCTGTCCTAATTCCAGCGGCCCCGTGTGTTCACAACCATGTTGCAGAACCGGTTCCAGACCCTCTCAAAGGGGACGGCTTAGTGGTAGAGCAGGAACCACAGAGCCCTGACCAACCGATACCGGAATCACAGGGTAAGGTGTCTATACCCCCACCTTCTAGTGAATCCAGCGACCAGTCACTTGTGGTGATGCGCCTGCCGGCGGACCACTTTAGTGACAGCAATGAACACCCTATCTTGGTGGATGCAGAGCCTGCTGTGGGCCCGTGTGCTCTAGAGGAGGTGTATCCCGATGTTGCGGACCCTGCTGTGGGCCCGTGCGCCCTACAATGGTCAGTCCGACCTACTTCCGAGGTACCATCGGTCCTAGAATGGGGACCAGTACCAAACGACGATGAGGGTGAGTCGACTGCCCCAGGGGTGTCGGGGGTGAGCCTCCAGGTGACCGCGGAGCACGATGGCTCCTTAAGTCTGGTCACCCGGGCGAAGGGCTCCCCTCTGCATCGCGTCCTGGCGGAGGTGTCCTCCTTGGGGGAATCCATCCCAAGCCAGTGGAGTGGTAAGGAACTCCCTAACTCCCCACAATCTCCGATGGAGCTGGCCGTGAAGAAGGCCAGAGTTGCGGCTTCTGAACGGAGTATGAGCCCGAGCGCTCCGACACAAGTGGTCCCAGGACTGGGATCCAACGCTCCCGAGTTTTCAGCGCGTAAGTGGACTGCCCCAGAAGTACCGGGGGCAGGTCCCAAGACGGCCGAGGTGGGAACTGACAGCATCCCCGAGGACCTGTTGGCCACCGTGAATCACCGCAGTGGTCGGGTGTCTACTCTTTACCCCCTGTCATGTGAAACAGAGACATTGTCCAGTGCTCGCTTTTCAGTGAAAGCCTCGCAAGTCCGTAGGGACAAGGACTGTGTAAAGGAAGATCCAGGGAGACTGGCCTCCTTTAAGCCCAAAAAGGAGTGTGCCATTCGCCAAGTCGTGGACCGCGGAAAAGGTCCTGGCCTCCTGGTCTGCCGCATCCCTGCCGCTGATGACCGGGTAAGGGTCTGCTTCAGAGACACTGTGCTACTCCTTCCACCAGGGGGAGGAAGTAGCGAAGAGCCAGTAACTGTCGCTTTAGAGTGTGCTCTCCAAGAAATTTTTCTAGGGGAGACTCACGAACGCAAAAGTTTGGTACCCCCACATGTTCAATTAGGGGCACCCCACAAATGGTCTCAGCACGCTTCGGTTAATTGGTGTGAAGTGCAATGTAACCTGAGATGTAAATTCGACATGTGTTGTATATTCTGTGTACTGCATTTTCGTTATATAATGTTTGTGGCTTATTATACTTGCTATCCAAGCGAGGACGTTGGAGTTCCACCAGGGGGAGAGTGTAACCCTGGTCTCCAGCAGCCCCTTGAGACCCCCCTCCCCTGGAGCAGCTCGAGCGCGGGTGCCGAACGACCCGACGGCTGTTTAAAAGGGTGGGGGCTGGAGCAGGGAGCAGCGCGGCTTCTCCTGCTTGCGGCCAGTTGCCGGGGACGCGATCGGGCCGTTGCTAAGGCCGCGATCGCATCTCTAAGGTCCCGGCGGCCGCAGAGCAGGGCGCCGCCATTGCGGAGAGACTCGCGCATGCGCAGTGATCGCGCGAGGGCAGGAAGAGCCCCAGAGACAGGGCAGAGTCGCGCGAGAGTAGAGAAGGAGCAGGAAACAGTGAGGCGGCCATTAGTAGTTCGCGCAGGCGCAGGGAAGGCGCGCACGCGGCCCCAATGTATTTGCAGCCTCCACGGGACTACAACTCCCATGAGGCTTAGGGGCAAGCACACCAGGTGCCTCCGTGTGGCCAATAAGGGCCAAGGATCTCCAGAGGGAGCAAAGAGATACATTGTTTGGGCTGCAGCACGTTTGTCAGTTGGAGCTGGGGAGCTGTGAGGGAAGGAAGGGTGCAGAGAGCATGTGCAGCTCCTGCATCGAGTAAGGTCCCCCACATCCCAAGTAAGGCCCCAACTCCCCACCAGGTTAGTGGGTAAGTGCTGAGGGACGGCCCAGATAGGGACGCTGCCCTTAGTGCGTGTGTGTGTGCTGTCTTGTCAGGATCACGGCTGGCAGGGCTGTGAGGCCTGACAAGAAGGCATAGTGCTAGTGTGCAGCAAGTGGCTGTACGCGTTAAGAAGTTTGCAGTGCGTAGTGTAGTGTTAGTGTTAGGGTTCAGTGAGTGTCAGGACTGGGATTAGTTAAGGGAGTGGGGCAGGTTATTACCCCGCAGGCCCTAGGAGATTTCCCCAAGCCACCCCAGGTTGCGGTTCGTCAGGGACAGGCCCTAGGTTAGGGTTCCTGTCACGTTAGGGTTAGTTAGGGATAGATAGGGATAGCGGCGGTTGCTGTTCCCATGATTCGGTTGCTGTTACCGTGAGACGGTTGTGTTCCCGTGAAGCGGTGGGACCCTCGTTGGGGTTCCTGAAGAAGTACCTGGAAAGGATCAGATGGATGCATCGCACGTCTGACCCTTTGAGAAGAGTGTTGCAGGCCCGAGCATCGGAGTGCTCGGAAGGTATTCACTATTTATGTGCACCAACAGGCCTAACACATTAATTAGTGACTGCGCAGTCACCCACGTTCTCTACTAGAGTGCGGGACATTGGGTGGGGGATTCTCGGGACACTGGGTGGGATCACCTAGTGTTGGGAAGCGTCCTGCGCGACGCAGTAAGTGTCTCCTCTAGAGAGGGACACAGGTTATGATGTTGATATTGCTGTGATCTGTTCCTTGCATGTTGAGTAAAGTCCCTAATCAATATATATATCTGTGTGAGTATCGATTATTGTGATTGTCCTGCGAG
>WSYH01004277.1:0-31222 GCA_036426205.1 Ascaphus truei
GATGCTTCTATGGGGTTAGACTATGGTAAGAGAGAAAGGCCTTACCAAGGGTGGATGCAGACAGGTCTGTACTCACTGTAATCTATGGTGGAAAAGGAAGTGAGAGGCAGGGGTCACACTAAAGGTTGAGTGGGACTGCACTAACTGTCAGCAAAAGACAAGGGAGAACATGGGAAAGTCCATTAACTGGGAGGACTGGAGAAGCTGTAGTAGCAGTTCACTGATTACGTGCTCAGAGGCAAGAAATGCAACATTGTTGCATGTTACACAGGCACAGTGTGTGTATGTGGAACCAATGCCTGCAGCTGAACTTAAGGAGCTGACAAGCAGAAGGGGGGTCGGGCAGGAATGTGATTCTTGTTCCATGACACTCCCCGTCTGGTATCTGGAGATACCACTATATAACTGGAATATGTGGAACATATGTGCAATGCATAACAAAGATAACATCACATTCTCAAACAATGCAAGAGTCCATGTCCACATAGCGATGTGACACCGGCCGGTATCACTGGTATCAAGGTCCCTTGGCCAAGGTTCTTTGGCAAAGGATGCAGGGTGGATGCACAGCTCCAGGTTTGCTGGTTGCACCACAATGTCTTTGTATAAAAGTCTCTGGCACTGTTTCCTTTTAGTCTTGTAAGAGAACAGTCCTTTTGTCTCTGTAGTTTCGCCCACAGAGTGTATCCCCTTGTAGGTATACCAGCCGTGGCAGCCTGTTGCTCTATCACCTGGCGTTTGGCAGAAGGAGAGGGCTTTTGGCTCCTTGTGGGAGCGGATTACTGTCCCTGGAAAACTGGTTGTCGAATGTAATCCAATGAAGGGGGCGTCGTTCAGGGAGACTCCCTGAAGCTGAGCGCTGGGGTTTAACATTACCCGGATTTGATCGGGTTCCTGAGGGTGGTAGGCCCCAGGTGATTGGAGGTACCGCCATTCTTCGCCTTCCTCCATTAGAGGTGCTGGCTTTGCGTGGCCGGTAAAGAATATCTTCTGAATGAAGACCACAAAGTTGTTGTTGGTCTCTGGTTCCCTTTGTAGGCCGCAGAGGTGCGAGGTGAACCTAGAGATGGCATGTTCTCCATTGTTTGGGAAGCGCCTCCTTGGTGAACGGAATGGTAGCGGAGTCACCCGACTGCTTAGTCCGTCTTTAGAGAGCTCCTTGACTGTTAACTTCGGGAATCCTCTATCTTCCCTTGATGGTGTTTGTTTGTCATCGTTCCTTGTTGTCTGGAACGCTGTGCATCGTAGTTCATCGGTACATTTCTCTTGCACGAGAACATCTCCGTGTAGTTTGGTGAAACGCTTTTGTGTTTCTTTGTTGACTGCCATCGGGAGGTTGTTTTCTCCCTGGACATGACGAAGAACAGTCTCTTTTGTCCTTGTAAATCCTTTTGGGAAATGTCTCTGCAACTGTCCCCTTTTACGTGTTTGAACGAACAGTCCTTTTGACACTGTGGCTTCGCCTGTGGGGCGCAATCTTTTGCGGCTATGCCAGCCGTGGCAATTGGTTGCTCTGTTGCTTGATACTCTGTGGAGAGGAACAACTGTACGTCTTAATTGTGCCCTTGCTCGCGGGAGTATTGTCTGATTGTTTGTTGTTTTTAGGACGATCCCTTTGTCGGTCACCTTTGGGAGGTTACTCTCTTCCTTCGGTGGAGTCGACTCATCATCCTTGGCTGTCTGGACTGCTGAGCATCCTAAGCCGTTGTCGCATCCCATCGGCGTGAGGATGTCTTTGTTTGTCTCAGGGGTATGACCTTGTCTTTCCTCTTTACTTGGCCCTTCGGTCACTTGGCCAAGACATGGTTCAGAGAGAGATGTGTGTCCACATTCTGTCACCTCCGTTCTGCGGGCATCAACGTAGTCTTGCCCGTGCTCTTTGTTAGTGCACGAGTTGCCCGCTATCACCCATCCTAGGTCGAGTCTTTGGGCGTATGGCGCGTTGTGGGGTCCGTTGTGCTGTTTACGGACTTTATGTACCCTCATGATGTCCCTACCGAGCAGCAGCAGGATCTTGGCGTCTTGTTCCACCGGCCGGATGTGGTTGGCTATTCCTTTGAGGTGGGGGTAATGGAGTGCCACGTCTGGTGTGGGTATCTCGTCCCTGTTTGTGGCCATGTGGTTGCACTCGATGAGTGTGGGAAGGGGCATGTTCACTTTGCCGTCTATTGAGCATATGGTGTAGCCATTCACTCTTCTCCCTGTGGTCTCCATTTGCCCTGCGCACGTTCTGAGAGTGTAAGGAGAAGCACCATCTTGTATGTTAAACATGTCGAAGAACTCTGACCTGACCAGTGATCGGTTGCTCTGGTCGTCGAGGATTGCGTACATCCGAATAGCCTTCTCAGGTTGTCCCTGAGGGTGCACTGCGACAAGGCATATTTTGGAGCAGGACATTTTGTCACCTTCTTTTCCGCAAACTTCGGTGCGCTGAGATGTGACGGATGTTGACTCTCCTTCTTCTTTCTCCCCGCCATGCTCCGCTATGGAGGATGGGTTCTTGAGTTGGTGGAGTGTCATCGCCTCTGGGTGTAACGCTGTCACGTGTTTGTCACTCTCGCACACTGTGCATTTGATCTCTTCCTTACAGTCCCTGGCTAGATGGGTCGTGGAACCGCAGCACTTGAAGCAAACTCCGAATTCTCCAAGTAACCTCTTGCGTTCCTCTAGGGACTTCATCCTGAACCCAAAGCACTTGTTGAGTGGGTGTGGCTTCTTGTGTATGGGACATTCCCTGTTTGGGTCCCTTGGTTCCTTGTCTCCGGCGACCGACTGATCGGGAGTAGTTTGGGTCGTGGGAGGCACGTCCGTCCTGCGGGCCAAGACGGGTGTTTGGGGGTTACCATATCTCGTCGCTGGTCTCTCGTTCTTCAGGCTGCTCGCACTGTATGTGGTTTGCGCACCTAAGATGAAACTGGGATCGTTCCTTGTCCTTGCCGCTTCGCGGATGAAGCTCACGAAGAATGAGAATGGGGGGAAGACAACCTGCTTCTCCCTTTTGTATTTGGAACCTTGTGAAAGCCACCTTTCTTGGAGGTTGAAGGGTAGCTTCTCCAGGATGGGTCTCACTCCACGAGCTGAATCTAGGGCGTTGAGACCTATTAAGGAGTGGTCTTTCCTTGCGAACTCCAGTTCTTGCAGCAGGTCTCCAAGATCTTGTAACTTCGAGTAGTCTTTATTCGTGATCTTGGGGAAGCTCTCGATTCTTTTGAAGAGTGAATCCTCGACTGCTTCGGGGCTGCCGTAGGACTCTTCTAGCCTTTCCCACACTAGGTCAAGACCTACTTGGGGTTGATGCGCGTTTGCCGTCCGAAGTCTCTGCGCTTGCTCCCTGGATACGTTCCCCAGGAACTTGACTAACAGGTTGAGCTCTTCCCTTGCTGAGAAGTCCAAGCTGTCGATTGCGTCTTTGAACGTGAACTTCCACGTCCGGTAGTTCTCAGGGCGGTCGTCGAAGCTGATGAGTCCTGCGTGCACCAAGTCGCGCCGGATCATGTACTTGGCTATGTCTGTCAGACCTGAGACATCGGCGCGTTTGTCCCGTTCCGAGGTAGTTGCTGGGACGGTCTGTGCGGTCGCCTCTTCCTTGGCGTGGACGCATGATGGCTGCTGGCTAGTGTGAGGGGTTGTTTTCTCCCGCGTGGGTGTACCTGGATGGCGAGAACGTTGTGGTGCATCCGTGTGCGCGCTGGCGTGTGGATCACTGTTGTGGCTGTGGTTATCCCAGGCAGCATGTGCCATTGCAGGAACGGCATCTTCTCCTCGTGGGCCTAGCAGGTCTTCGGTATCTGTGGAGTCGCTCCATCCGTGTTGAGATGGTGCGCTGGTGTTTACACTGAAGAGGCTCCTTACGTAGTCTTCAGTGCGTCGGGCTGGATCCTCTGAGGCTATCCGTCTGTACGGTAGCTCCCCGCCGTCCTGTCTCGCAGCTGCTTCTAGGACTTCGGCTTGGGCTATGGCGGCAGCGGCGTCCTCTTCTTTGCTTAGAGCCTCTAGATCCGCGTCTAATTCGGCCTTTCTACGCGCATTGGCAGCGGCGGTGGTAGCCGCGGCGGCATTGGCAGCGGCGGTGGTAGCAGCGGCGGTAGCAGCGGCGGCGGCATTTGCAGCGGCAGCGGTAGCAGTGGCATTCTGCTCCTCCTCTTCTATGCGCACTTTTTCTGCCCTTACGGCTGCCTCTCTGCGACTATATTCGGCCCTGGCACGTGCGGCCTCTGCAGCGGCTCGCGCCTTGGTAGCGTTTGTGCTTGCGCTGGACGCGTTAGATTGCGCTGATCTTGCTGACCTTGAGGAATGCCTGGATGTGCTTGAGCGCTGCGATGCGGTTTCCAGCAAAAGGTCTTTCCTCTTACTCTCGGCTTCCGTGATAGAGGTTCGCACGCGGCTGTCACGTGTCAAGTCAATATTGAGCTGTAAGTCCCTTTATTGCAGGCTTTCACCGGTGTTAGCCCTGGCCAGGTAAGTGACGTATGCCTCTGACAGTCTTTGGTAGCGTGCGTGATCTATCTTTAATTGAGTTGTTGCCTGCTCGAGCTGTTGCACAGAATTGCCAGCGCCGGCGACATTGCATACCCCAAGTGCGGTTGTTTCCCAGGCCAACTCTAATTTAGCGCGGTGCGCTTCAATGTCAGTCTCATATTTTTCGCGCCCCTTTTGTGTCAGTGTGACTGTCCGTTTGGGCCTTGCGCCTGCCTGCGCCTGTTGCAGCTGCGCAGCGGTCTCTGTGTCTGAGAGATCGCTTTCCTGCGTGATGTCTGGTGAGGCTCTGAGTTCTGCCATGCTGTAGGTGTGTGTAGGCCTTTGCCAGTGCGTGTGGCGTGCGGTCTTTTACCTTGTCAGCGATGGGCGTCTGTCTCAGATGATGCCGAGCGGTGTCCTGCAGCGTGCAGCGTTGGGGTAGCTGTACTTACAGGTGTCCGTTGGCTCCTCACTGTGGGGCTGAGCAGCGGGTGGACTCAGGCAGAGAAAAAGGCAGTTAGGAATTGTAAGAGAAGCACTGTTTGTTGCAAGGCTGCTGTGCAGTTTGAGCTACTGGTTGTCTGTGAAAGCTGCAGACTGTTTGCAGTTTTAGCTACTTGGTGCTTCCTTTGTGTAGTATTAGCAAAGTAAGGCTGCTCACTGTCTTTGCATAAAGCTGTGGTAGTTTGCTGTGTAGAGGCTTGTGGCTCTGTGTAGCAACGTGCTTGTGCAATGTGGTGAGAGACTGCTGTTTATTTGCTATGTAAGCTGCTTGCTTGTATCTTTAGCATAAAGGCTGTGGGTAGCAGCTCCTCTGTGTGTATTTCCCAAGGCACACGGTCCTCTTTTTACTGTTCTGTTTAAACTGCTGCTTGTTTTGTAGAAAGCTGTAGCAGTTTGCTGTATAGCTGTGTAGAGCTGCACTTTGTAGCATGAAGGCTGTGAGTGATAGCTTCTGCGTAGACCTCTAATACACGGTCTCTCTCTTACTTTCCTGGAACCAGGGTCACGAATGATTATGAATGAGTCCATACAGCCTCAAACACGCAAATAGTCCATCACCCTCTATTCCAAAGCTGAACAGTAATACTTAAATGTCTTTCTCAATTTTTTAATTGCTCGCTCAAAAACACAGGAACTTGTAGGTGTAGGGCAGAGAGTGCTTCTCTATGTGGGATGCTTCTATGGGGTTAGACTATGGTAAGAGAGAAAGGCCTTACCAGGGGTGGATGCAGACAGGTCTGTACTCACTGTAATCTAGGATGGAAAAGAAAGTGAGGGGCAGGGGTCACACTAAAGGTTGAGTGGGACTGCACTAACTGTCAGCAAAAGACAGGGGAGAACATGGGAAAGTCCATTAACTGGGAGGACTAGAGAAGCTGCAGTAGCAGTTCACTGATTATGTGCTCAGAGGCAAAAAATGCAACATTGTTGCATGTTACACAGGCACAGTGTGTGTATGTGGAGCCAATGCCTGCAGCTGAACTTAAGGAGCTGACAAGCAGAAGGGGGGTCGGGCAGGAATGTGATTCTTGTTCCATGACAGTCATGCAAATTACTCGGGTGTGCAATGATGCAGTCACAGTCATGCAAATTACTCGGGTGTGCAATGATGCAGTCACAGTCATGCACATTACTCGGGTGTGCAATGATGCAGTCACAGTCATGCAAATTACTCGGGTGTGCAATGATGCAGTCACAGTCATGCAAATTACTCGGGTGTGCAATGATGCAGTCACAGCCATGCAAATTACTCGGGTGTGCAATGATGCAGTCACAGCCATGCACATTACTCGGGTGTGCAATGATGCAGTCACAGTCATGCAAATTACTCGGGTGTGCAATGATGCAGTCACAGTCATGCACATTACTCGGGTGCGCAATGATGCAGTCACAGCGGTTAAGGCCTTTTTTCAGCACAATAGCGAAACGCAAATTGGGCTCAGTAAGTAGATGCGCTGCAGGGCCTCACCTGTAACGTCACAGACCAGACAATCTCCCTTTATGGTATGTCATTTAGCAAATCGATGAAATTACAATGCCCAATAATGCACAGCAGTTTAGCTCTATCTGGAAATGCTCTCAATACAGTAGCTTTTTTATTTAGTTTGTGAAACTGAAATCTCTGGATGATGATAGATTGTTTTGGTGAGGACTATGCCTTTAGCATGGCTATAAGTTTGGCAAGTCTTTGTTTTTGGTAAGGCAGAAGCAACTGGTGAGTGTATAATTGTGACACCGGATCCGAGATGGTCGTCTATCTGATTGCATTCCTTCTCAGCATGGTTCCTTAACCGTGCTGCTCTGTCCATAACAGCAGAATACTATCCTCATTGCCACAAAGGTGTTGGGTATTGTGGGGAGAGTGTGCTTGGTCAAAAAGCCGGCAGTGGTCACTTACAAAACTTTATTCTGCTGCTACAACATGCAGTACAACAACTTCTTACCAACCTATCTGACTGACAGACATAAACAACAGCAATGGACATACTGTAAACCAAGGGTGCTCAACTCCAGTCCCCAAGATCCCCCAACAGGTCAGATTAAAGGGTATCCCTGCTTCATTACAGGTGGCTCAATCAGTCCCTGCTTCATCACAGTCTCCGACTGAGCCTCTGATTGAGCCACCTGTGCAGAAGCAGGGATATCTTGAAAACCTGACCTGTTGGGGGGCTGGAGGACTGGAGTTGAGCCCCCCCTCTGCTGTACATAAAGCAGTGCACGAGAGCATCTAAGAAGATGCCAAATTCACTGTGCAAGTCACAGTGCCCTCTTTACATACACAATAGTGTGACAAAAAGAGTAAGCAATGGGGGTTCAGAGAGAGACAATATGTTATCTCCTGCAACAGTAACCCAATGAATATATTCCATGAAGTGAAATTCTTCTGGTTTTTAATGGGACTTTTGGGAGTCCAATACACAATTCTTGGTTATTTTGGGGTGGGGGGGGTATTTATTTAAAATTGCCATACGTGTATGTAAGTAACGATAGGTAACAACTGTTAGTGGTTATTAACTTCTGGCTTAATAACCTAACATTTAATGTGTAGGGCGAGGAGTTAAGAGGTCCATGCTAAGGAGGCGGACATGATAAGAAGGAGGAGGGGTGGGTGCTGGGATTCAGTTTTTGCAGCTAGCATAGGAGGCTGAGAAATGTGGATATTTACAGGCAAAGGCCAGTTGGTAAGTAAGCAGCCTGCTGCAACGAGGCAAGCCGAAGGCCTTTGGGTGGAATTGCTACTGTCCCACACCATAAACACAGGTATTGTGCCTCCCAATTGTCACACGTGTTTGTAACGATTGGTAAATTCGGCTTACTAACCTAACATAGAATGTGTTGGGCGAGGAGTTAAGGGGCCAAAAAGGTTTTTATATCCTGCAACTTGCGTAGTGTAAAGCAGCAGGTAGGACAGGAAAAACCCCCTCTGAGGAACCATGGTTACTGTACAATAATGCGTGCCCTAAGCGGGTCAGACGCAGCTCGGGAGAGGGGTGTGAAAGCAGCCGGGCGAGTTACCTGGGAAGAGAAGGAAGAGGAGGTGACTGGTCTGGAGCTAGAGGAGCCTGGGGCAAAGCTGGCAAAGTGAGATAGCAGAAAGAAGAGCTACAGTACACCGCATTGCAATGTGTGCCGTTCCCCTAGGCAATGAATGGGTTAATGCAGAGGTTCTCAACTCCAGACCTCAAGAGCCCGCGATTGAGCCACCTGTGCTGAAGCAGATATATCCTGAAAACCTGACTTGCTGGTAGCTCTTGAGGACTGGAGTTGGCCACCCTTGATTAAAGGCATGTAAAAAGTGTAATAATGGCAAGTGATACCAACTTACAGCACTACAAAAATGAGATCAAAGAACAAGTGACCAGAATCTCCGTCTCTCAGTGTTCAGCAATAATATGGTTTATCTAAACAAACCAACACACGGTGTTACATTATTTCTATTCTAAAATAAGCTGTTTCTTTCAGGACCAGGGAGCTAATACTCGGTGAAAGACAGGCTATCCATCTTAGAGTTTCCAAGTCAAGTGCAGCTTCCAGCAGCTGAGTATTAACACTACTGTCAGGGAAGATATTAATGCCTCAGAAAAGCTTCCTTCTGCGTTCCGTTTCCCACTCTCAGACCGTGACCCTTTCAGACTGGGAGATTGGCACAGTGATTGCCTGCTTCTAGTCACCTGGAAAGTTTGTGCTTTAAAACATTTTATTGAAAATCATACACAGCCAGTCCATCATTTATCGTGGCCTGTGCATTATTATGTCAGGCAGACCATTATATCTTGCCCAGATTTTGCTGGGTAAAGTGCTGTCTTCATCAACTAAACTGCAAAAATTGGTGTTAAGCTCCCAGTGGCCTTGATGCTTTTTACATGCTTGATGTGGCCGCCTGCGGAAGCTGGTAAGTCGTGCTTACACTGTGTGGTGCTTTGAATACTGTACAGACTAAAGGGAAAGGCTTACTTAGGACCAAAGTGAACTAATGGTGACAATGCAATATGTTTAATCCGATAAATGTAAGTCAGTTCCCATAAAATCAGATGCATACAGATCCAGCAGACATTACTGCTCACGGGACACACCACACGTTCCAGAGGTGCAATGATACCTGCTACATCTGTAAATGTATTTTATTTTCAATTCTTATGTTTTTATGGTAGCTAAATAGAGTTTTTATTATAATTTGGATTAGTACATTTGCAGAACCATTTTTTTGCTGTGCGCCGAAATGTTGGATGCTTGGGTGACTCTTTAGTCATTAAACTAGATTTTTTGCATTTGCTTGATCTCTTGGTATTGGTGCGCTGTATTGGTGCGCTTGGCTATTAGAACCTTTAACCAGCACACGAACTTTCTAGAAAGTTATTATGATGTAATAGCCAAGAAGCTAAAATAGAGGACAATATTTATGGAACATATGAGTGGCCACCAATGTGTTAACTTTCCCACACTCCGTGTAGAGCCCCACGCTACTGTGAGTTACTCTACGCCCGAAAGGGAACTACGAGAAGGAGTGGTCAGTGCTCCCACCAGACAGTCAGGGCATCAAGCAGAAGGACTGCCCACCAACTTGGAAGATACAATCAACAGAGAGTCATTAGGAGATACCTCACCTTGATGGAACTGTCCTGATCCAACCACAGTTGCTATCCTCCATTTGCCCCAGGTTTTCAAGAACCATGACTGGACTTGCCAGGAGAAGTTTGAAGTTGTTTGGACTGAGGTCAATAAACCCCTTTTCATATTATTTTTTGTTTTGCCTTACTTGTTTGCCCAGCTCACAGGGCAAGTACAGGGGTTCTGGGCAGCACCAGTGCTCCTCCAGAGGCTACCTGGTTTTACAGTGACCACACAAAGTGAAGACTATATACTGTAACTATCACACAAGTTGAAAATACAGTAAACATGTATTTATTTTTCAAAGGGGTCACAAATTAGTAAAATGTTCCCTTTCAAGCGGCGGTCCATACGTTCATTTGTCTTTCTTTCATTACCTGAACAAGGATGTTCCTGGAGTTCTCAAAAATAAAGTTTTACATCTCCCGGACAAGTATTCTTGCCTTGATCATCCTTGCTCTGCCTTTCTATTGATAAAAATGCGGTCATCTTTGTTTTGATTTTGCATTAAACAGAACCTGAATATCCTTATTTTTGAGAAAGTAGGAGGTCTCCAGAGTTGGAAGTAGCACAATCTAGGTACAATCTAAATATCTGGCCTCTAGATTTGTAGCTAGAGGATATAGGGATTCCCATGTCAATGAAGCACTCAATGCAGCCAAATCATGGACCGATCAGATCTTCTGCCTGTTCATCGAAGGAGATGTAGAAAGACATCTCTAATTTCTATATTCATAATGCAACGAAGCAGACAGTCAGACTGTATACAGTCCATTTTTAATATACATTGGGACACTTGAAAGTTGGACAGAGATTTAAATATCCTCCTCAAGGACAGACCAAAATTTGTATTTAGAAAAGCTGAATCTTTAGCATCTTTTCTTTCGCCAACTCTGTTTGATTCTCGAGTTAAGGACTCCAGAATTAGAAATATTTCAAAGGGCTTTCACAAGTGTGGACATTATCCTGAAGCCAGGGTCACGAATGGTGTATGAATGACTCCAGGTAGCTTAACTCGTGTCTCACCTCTTCTAAAGCACAGACAAGTCCTTTTCTCTTTCTTGGTTTTATTGAGGGAAAACACAGGGAGATAGGTGCTTGTAGATGGAGTGTGGGGAGAGAGGGCTTCTCTGTCTGCTGTGCAGTGTATCAATAATGAGACAGTGTAAAACAAAAAGGCCTTGCTGGGGTGATAGCAGGCAGTTACTCACTCAGAGTCCAGGGTCAAAAGGAAATGAGGAGTAAGGGTCACACTAGATAGGAAGTGGGACTATACTAACTGTCAGCAAGGACAGGGGGGTAGGAATAGCCCACTCTCAGCCAGGAGAATATGAGCTGCAGGCAACCAACACAGGCTGTGTAAACGACATGTTGCAATAATGTTGCATTTTACATACAGCGTTGCTGGCTGGGACAGGGGAAACTGACAGGCAACTAAAGAAGGGAGAAATGAATCCCATAACTAAAGGGGAAGACAGAGGAATATGGAATCTAGTTCCAGGACACTCCCCGTCTGGTATCTGGAGATACCACTATTTTAGGTATGTGTGGAACATATGTGCAATACAACATAACATGCAAACTCATGTCCACATAACGATGGGATACCGTCCGGTACCACCAGCTTAAGTCCTTGCCATCTCGGTAAGGTAGGTGAATGCACAGCTCTAGGTTAGCTTGATGCACCACAATGTCTCTCAGAGTCCATAGAACTGGTAGCCAGTTCTTCTTTGTGATAGTCCGATTTTGGCATTAGGAGGATAGTCTCTGTGATAGGTCTCAAAAAAGTCTTAACGACCCCGTTCTGGGTCACCCGAACTTCCACTTTGCGGACCCTTTCATCTTCGCTTGGGAAGGTTTTGATTATAAGTCCCATGGGCCACTCGTTTCTTGTTACCTGTTTGTCTTTCAACAAAACCACGTCTCCTACTTGGATGTCCGGTTTAACCGTTTGCCATTTATGGCGTTCTTGGAGTGTCACTAGATACTCGCGTCTCCAGCGATCCCAAAATGTGTTAGCCAAGTGCTGCACCTGTCTCCACTGTCGCTTGTACATATCTTTAGAGTGGAAGCCTTCGACTGGGGTGGGGATGTTCCCTACTTTCTGGGTTAGCAGCATTGCTGGCGTCAAAATACTTGGCGATTCTGGATCCGTTGACACTGGAATCAAAGGCCTAGCATTGATTATCGCTGATATTTCGGCCATGAATGTGGTTAACACTTCGTGAGTGAGTCGAGTCAGGTTGCTTTTTAGCATCATAGAGTCCAAGATACGCCGGACTACCCCGATCATGCGTTCCCATGCTCCGCCCATGTGAGAGGAGTGAGGAGGGTTGAATGTCCACGTGCACTCTTGGTCGCGCAAGTATCTTTTGATACTATTGTCTCTATTATCTTTAGTGTCTATTTGTAATTCCTTACATGCTCCAACGAAATTGGTACCACAATCGGAGCGTATTTGTTTAACTGGTCCTCTGACTGCAAAGAACCTTCTGAGGGCATTTATGAAGCTTGAAGCATCCATAGATTCTATAACCTCGATGTGTATCGCTCGCATACTCATGCAGGTGAAGAGTACCGCCCATCGTTTGCTGTTTGCTAGTCCGCCCCTAGTTCTACGCGAGATGACCATCCAGGGCCCAAATACATCAAGTCCTACATAGGTAAAGGGGGGTTCTGTATTAAGTCTGTCGACAGGTAGATCCGCCATCCTTTGGTCTTGGCTTTTGCCTCTCAGCATTCGGCACCTAACACATTTGTGGAGATTACTGGCCACGCACCTTTTCATGCCAACGACCCAAATGCCCGCCGCCCTAATGGCGCCTTCGGTGAAGTGTCGTCCCTGATGCATGACTTGTTCGTGGTAGTGGCGCACCAACAAAGTGGCGATGTGATGCCGGCCAGGGATGATAAGAGGGTTGCTTTCCTCCCTGCTCAGTTGGGACTTATTGAGGCGGCCTCCTACTCTCATGAGGCCGTCGTTGTCGATGAAGGGATTCAACTTCCAAAGTGGACTGTTTTTGTTAACACTCTTCTTTCCGCGAATGCAATTGATCTCTTCCGCATATGTTTCCCTTTGAACATGACTCAGAACAGTTTCCTTAGCCTTTGTAATTTCCTCTACGGTGCGCAGCTCTTTGCAGATGTGCCAGCCGTGGCAACCGGTAGTTTTACCGTCTGGTGTCTGGCGGAAGGAGGAGGCTATATGCCCGAGATGGGCTACTGTTCGCAGAAGGGCCGTCCACTTTGAGAAGCGTTGGAATCGATGTGATCCGAATGCGTTTTTGTGCGATACATTGGTGAGTACCACGGATACTTGTGGGGGCCTTATCTCCCTATCCTTTTCGGGATCCACGAGTTCAAAATCGTCAACTGGGGTTGGTAGCGTTTCCGCAGGCTGCGCAAGAAACATTGGTCCTGTGAGCCACGACGTATTCTGCAGTTGAGATGCGGGTACTGATCTGGTGGCGTGATCTGCGGGATTTTGCTCTGTGGGCACGTGGTGCCATTGTTCTGGTTGGGTTGACTTCCTGATTCTTTCTACGCGGTTAGCTACGTATACGTAGAATCTCCTTTTCTTATTGTAGATGTATCCCAGTACCACCTTGCTATCTGTGTAGAGTTTGACGGCATCTGGTTTGCTGTACATCTCATTCTCGATGAGCTCCGCCAGTTCTACTGCTAGCACTGCACCACACAGCTCGAGTCTGGGTATAGTATGGTCAGGTTGTGGCGCCAGCTTAGCTTTGCCAAGGATGAACCTGATGTGGCAACTTCCATCCACGTCCGTGGTTTTTAGGTAGGCCACCGCTGCTATAGCTTTGGTGGAGGCATCTGAGAACACGCAAAGCTCTTTGCTGTGTGCGGCGGTGAGAGATATAGGTGAATAGGGGCGTGGGATTTGAAGTTGCTCGAGGGCCTTCACGTTTCCCACTCTTTCCGTTTTTCTGGAGGTAGTGGGGTGTCCCACTCCTGTTTTTCGAAGGACATTTCTCTGAGGAGGGACTTCCCTTGTATAGTGACAGGAGCCACGAATCCTAGCGGGTCGTAGAGACTGTTAACGGTGGACAGGACTCCGCGACGTGTGAAGGGTTTTTCTTCGATGACTACCTGGAACGTAAAGGTGTCTGTTTTAAGATTCCAGCTTATCCCCAGGCTCCGCTGTATGGGAGGCGTGTCGGTCCCCAGATCCAAATTCTTGAGATCTGGTGCTTGATCATCTGCGTGAAACGCCTTCATCACTGTGGCACTGTTGGAAGCTATTTTGTGCAACCTTAGGTTGGCCTTCGCTAACATCTTTTGTGTCCTCTTGAGTAGATCTACGGCTTCTTCTTCGGTGGGAACTGATTTTAATCCGTCGTCCACATAGAAGTCTCTTTCGACGAAGCTCCTGGCGTCTTTCCCGAACTCTGCTTCTCCGTCTTGGGCCGTTCTTCTGAGGCCGTAGGCTGCCACTGCAGGTGATGGGCTGTTCCCGAAGACATGTACTTTCATGCGGTAGTCCGTGATTTCTTTTTCTACGTCGTCATCTTGGTACCACAGGAATCTTAGGTAGTTACGGTTGTCTTCTCGCACAAGGAAGCAGTGGAACATCTGTTGAATGTCTGCGGTTACGGCGATAGGTTCCTTGCGGAAGCGGATCAGCACTCCCAGAAGACTGTTCGTCAGATCCGGCCCGGTGAGGAGAACATCGTTTAGGGAGACTCCCTGATGCTGAGCGCTGGAGTCGAATACCACTCGGATTTGGCCAGGTTTCTGGGGGTGGTAGACGCCAAACGACGGGAGGTACCAGCATTCTTCGCCTTCTTTCATTGGGGGCGCCGACTTTGCATGGCCACTGTGGAAGATTTTTTGCATGAAGGCCACAAAGTGTTCCTTGGTCTCCGGTTTCCTTTGTAGGTTACGGCGGAGCGAAGCGAGCCTAGACATAGCATGGTCTCTGTTGTTTGGGAGGCGTCTTCTTGGCGAGCGGAAAGGTAGTGGGGCCACCCAACTGCCCAATTCGTCCTTGAAGAGCTCCTTATCCATTAACCTCAAGAATTCTTTGTCTTCCATTGATGGCGCCTGTTTGTCGTCGTCCTTTGTTGTCTGGAACACTGTACTCCCTAGGTCATTGGGGTATTTTCTTGCCACAGGCGCGTCTCCGTAGTTCCTTTTGGTCTCGAGCTTCTCGTGGACCTGAAAGTGGTTCGGACAAGGTTTGAAGTGGGATATACGACCGTTCTCCAACAAGTTTGTCTGTAGGGCGCCTACGTTGTCGGGTCCTCGTATCCTGTCTATGCATACTTCTCCAACTACCACCCATCCTAGATCGAGCCTTTGGGCGCTTGGGCCGTTGTGGTCCCCATTTCGCTGTTCGCGGATCTTGTGTGCTCTCATGATGTCTCTGCCAAGTAGCAGCAGGATCTGGGCATCTTCGTCTAGTGGTGGGATATGATCGGCAATGGTTTTTAGATGGGGATGGTGTCGCGCCACGTCTGGCGTGGGGATCTCAGTCCTATCTTCCGCCATGTGATTGCACTCGATGAGTATGGGAAGGGGCATGCTCACTTTGCCGTCTATTGAGCATATGGTGTAGCCATTCACTCTTCTCCCTGTAGTCTCCATTCGCCCTGCGCACGTTCTGAGAGTGTAAGGAGAAGTACTGTCTTGTATGCCGAACATATCGAAGAATTCTGACCTGACCAGCGATCGGTTGCTCTGGTCGTCGATGATTGCATACATCCGTTTGGCTCTTTGGGGTTGTCCCTCTGGGTGCACTGCTACCAGACATATTTTAGAGCAAGATCTACCGTCGTTTCCTTCTCCGCATACTTCTGTGCATTTGGATGCTACTGACGTCGGGGGGGGGGGGTGTCTCCCACTTCTTCCTCCCCGCCCTGCTTTGTCGGAGGGTTAGGGGCTTTGCTTGCTTTGGGCTTCATAGCTTCCGGGTGTAGAGCGGCTATGTGCCTGTCGCTATCACACTCTGTGCATTTCATAGCTTCTTTGCAGTCCTTGAATAAATGAGTTGTGGAAGCACAACATTTGAAACAGGCTCCCCATTCCCTGAGTAGGTTCTTTCGCTCCTCTATGGGTTTCATCCTGAATCCGAAGCACTTGTTAAGTGGATGCGGCTTTTTGTGGATAGGGCATTCTTTGTTAAGGTCCCTTGGTTTTTTGTCCCTGTCGGCCGTCTGGCCGGGACTCGCGTGGGTCGTAGGGGGCACGTCCGTCCTGTGGACCGAGATGGGTGTTCTGGAGTCCTTGCACCTTGCTGTTGACCTTTCGTTCCTCGGGTGGCTAACGCTGGATGTGGTTTGCGCCCCTAAGACGAAGCTGGGGTCGTTTCTTGTCTTTGCCGCTTCGCAGATGAAGCTCACGAAGAATGAGAATGGGGGGAAGACAACCTGCTTCTCCCTTTTGTATTTGGAACCTTGTGAAAGCCACCTTTCTTGGAGGTTGAAGGGTAGCTTCTCCAGGATGGGTCTCACTCCACGAGCTGAATCTAGGGCGTTGAGACCTATTAAGGAATGGTCTTTCCTTGCGAACTCCAGTTCTTGCAGCAGGTCTCCAAGATCTCGTAACTTCGAGTAGTCTTTACTCGTGATCTTGGGGAAGCTCTCGATTCTTTTGAAGAGTGAATCCTCGACTGCTTCAGGGCTGCCATAGGTCTCTTCTAGCCTTTCCCACACTAGGTCCAGACCTACTTGGGGTTGATGTGCGTTTGCCGTCCGAAATCTCTGCGCTTGCTCCCTGGATACGTTCCCCAAGAACTTAACTAACAGGTTGAGCTCTTCCCTTGCTGAGAAGTCCAAGCTGTCGATTGCGTCTTTGAACGTGAACTTCCACGTCCGGTAGTTCTCAGGGCGGTCGTCGAAGCTGATGAGTCCTGCGTGCACCAAGTCGCGCCGGATCATGTACTTGGCTATGTCTGTCAGACCTGAGACGTCGGCGCGTTTGCCCCGTTCTGAGGTAGTTGCTGGGACGGTCTGTGCGGTCGCCTCTTCCTTGGCGTGGACGCGTGATGGCTGCTGGCCAGTGTGAGGGGCTGTTTTCTCCCGCGTGGGTGTACCTGGATTACGAGCCTGTTGTGGTGCATCCGTGTGCGCTCTGGCGTGTGGATCACTGTTGCGGCTGTGGCTATCCCAGGCAGCGTATGCCATTGACAGAGCAGCGTCTTCTCCTCGTGGTCCTAGCGAGTCTTCGTTGTCTGTGGTGTCGCTCCCTCCGTGTTGAGATGGTGCGCTGGTGTTTACACTGAAGAGGCTCCTTACGTAGTCTTCAGTGCGTTGGGCTGGATCCTCTGAGGCTATCCGTCTGTACGGTAGCTCCCCGCCATCCTGTTGCGCGGCTGCTTCTAGGACTTCAGCTTGGGCTATGGCGGCGGCGGCTTCCTTCTCTTGATTAAGCGCCTCTAGTTCCGCATCAAATTCGGCTTTCCTACGCGCAGTGGCGGCATTGGCAGCGGCGGCAGCGGTAGCAGCGGCGGCGTTATTTGCAGCGGCAGCGGTAGCAGTGGCATTCTGCTCCTCCTCTTCTATGAGCGCTTTTTCTGCCCTTACTGCTGCCTCTCTCGCGTTGCCAACGGCCCGGCTTGCGAAGGAGGCGCCGCCATTGCGCGTAGGTTTCGCGCATGCGCGGGGACGGAAAGCGCGCGATAGCCCCAGTGCAGGGAGAGATCGCGCGAGAGTAGGGAAGAGATGATAGAGAGGTTGAGGGCCATTAGGGGTTCGCGCATGCGAGGGAGAATCGCGCACAGCCGGCCCCCAGTGTTTTAGACATGCCCCTGGGAACTACAATTGCCAGAGGCTTAGGGAGACAGGCATCAGGTGCTGAGTGTGGCAATAGGGCGGAGGAAGCTCAGCGGGAATAAGACTACATTTCCCGGGCTTTGCTGCGTCAGTCAGGCAGAGGAGAAGGAAGGAGTGGAAGGGTTGCGTGGATGGAGCGTTGCTCCTGTACCGACGGTAAGGTTCTCCCTAGATCCCCATGCAGGCCCCAATGTCCGGGTAAGGGGCAGGGGCGGTAACTGAAGAGGGACTGGCCATAAGCTAGGGAGGTGACCTTAGTGTGGAAGGTGCAGGGTTTGGGCAGTGCCACAGCGAGAGGGCTGTGGGCACTGGCAAGAGGCACAGTGTGCAAGCAGTGTATTGGCTGGGGATCCGGTGGGTGTGTATTGCAGCTGTCTGGTGTGTTTGTCGCTGCATGTGCTGGGCGCAGGGCGTGCAGTGTGTGTGAACGTATGTGTGAATCCCTGCAGGCTGACAGTGTGAGCTGTGTGTCGGCGCGGCAGGTGAGTTAGGCTGTTAGGATTAGCCAGTTCCGAAGGACTGGGTAGCTAGGGAAGGGGGGCAGGTTATTGTTCCATAGCCCTAGGAGTTTTTCCCCAGCCATCCCAGGTTGCGGTTCATCAGACGGGCCCTAGGTTAGGGTTCCTGTCCTGATATGTTGCTGTTACCGAGGAGTAGTTAGTGATAGGAGGGATAGCGGCGGGTTTCCTGTTCCCATGCGGTTGGTGTTGCCGTGATCCGGTTGCAGTTCCCGTGGAGCGGTGGACCCTCGTTGGTGTCTAACCGGCAGAAGTACCTGGAAAGGATCAGACGGACGTCTGACCCTTTGAGAAGTGTGTTGCGGTCCCGAGCATCGAGTGCTCGGAAGGTACCTCTAAGTATATAAGTGCACCAACTGGGCCCTAGCTAATTTAGTGACTGGAGTCACCCACGGACCTTCCGTAGATTGCGGGACATTGGGTGTGGGGGATAACAGGGAACACTGGGTGGGGAACACCAGACATTGGGCTGAGGTGATGCGGGTAGAGCATCAGGTGAGTTATGTTATGTAATGAGTTTATATGTGGTGTGTTAGTAAAGTGTTCGGTATGGTTTATCGTATACGTTGTGTTATTGTATTTCTTACCCAGGGCTATCTTTCATAAGGGGGATCCGGGTAAGTGGAGCGCTGCACCCAGGTATGGTAAGGGTTTCCCAGGCTCCCAGCTAGCGAGGCTCAGATCTCCTGGAGCCACAGGTTATGCAGTACCAGTAACCCTTTAGGAGCAGGTGTGTTGCAGGAAGGGATCGGAAACGCGTTTAATACCCATTTCCAGTACTTTGGTAGACACGAGGGGCCAATGTGAGATTGGGTGGGGTCGGCCGGTTCACAAAAAGGGTTACATTGGAGGCGCTGTGAAGAGATCAACCTGGGGTGCCCTGTAATGTTTTTTTTCTCAATTTGTGTCCTATTTTTGTTTCGCCATGGGGAAGCCCTCAAGGCGGAGGAATCACGTGCTAAGTTCCCGCCGCGCGGCTGGGAAATGTTGCCAACAGTTATCCAGGACTGGCGGGAAAACCCGAGCCCCGCCCCCACACTGTGAGTGACTCTGTACGAGTTTGCAACATTCCCCAAAAGACTGTGCTGCCCCTCCTCTAGAGTCCACTGGGGGAGGAGTGTCCTTGAGCGAAATCAGAAAATCTGTTCCCCCTAAGGACAGCAAGGGATGCCTGAGAAGAAGAACCCTTGGCTGTACAGGTTCATACGGGCCCACCATTTAGTCTTGCCAATTGTGGTATGCCCGTGTGTGTTAAAGGACTGGAAGGTGAGGATGGCTGGATGGGGAGCATACTGAGTCACCATTGCCCTCACGATGACGTGGTAGACGGGGAAGAATGCCTGCACGGCGTCTGAATGATGGAGTGTGCCGTTGGTGAGCTGACCCAAGGGCCTAAGTGTACTGACTGTGCGGCGCGTTCCTGCAACCCAAACCGCCAGCGGCAGAGGACTCTGTGTGAAATGGAGTGTTTCCCTCCCCGGAGTAGAGACTGCCAGGGTTACCACCCTGATTAGTATGAGCCCTGAATTGCCGGAAGGAGATCACGATGCTAATGTGCCCTGCCTGAGTGAACCCTTAGATGAGTCGAACCGTCTCATTACACTAGGTTTCAGGCCAACTGAGGTGGACGGAGAAACTTTACCCAGTGTTTTGGCCTCAATCTGGCTGTTTCCGGAGGGAGGCACTGGCGTGGGAGCCCCAATGTTGAGTGTTGCGGGGCCTGGTTCCTAAAGCCTATCCTGCCCCAGGCGCGGACAAGCCGAGAAGAAGAGGAGGAGCCAGGGACCTTCCTCCTGACACGTAACTGATACTTGTCCTCAGTTTGTCTTAATTCCAGAGGGCCTCCAGGGACCCTGGGTCCCAGACCACTGTTGCAGACCCTCTCAAAGGGGACGTGCAAATGGGGGAGCAGGAACCTCTGATGGCGGAACCTGCAGAGAAAGAGGCGCCTGATGTGCTACCGAGGTGGGTGAAGCCGCTACTAATTTTTCCACTTCAGCGATGGAGGTGGTGAGGGGCCGTGTGCCCAAATGCTTTCTAGACGCTGCGCCAGAGCCGCTGAAGGCGGAGCTTCAGATGTCGGAACCCCAGATGTCGGTTCCAGACCCCGGTTCCCGAGCAGGAACCACCGAGACCAGAACACAGATCCCGGAAGGCCAGGGTAAGGTGTTTATACCCCCGACCTTGTGTGATGAGCCAGCGACCAACCGAGTGTGGTGATACGCCTGCCGGCGGACCACTCCAGTGAGGTCACCGAGGCAACCACCTCAACTGATGCAGACCATGATGTGGGCAGTGTGCCCTGCGACTGCCAGTTTGGCCTCACCACCGACGGTACCACAGCGGTCCAGCTTGGGATCAGTACCTGCCGACAACGATAGGGGTAAGTTGACTGCCCCAGGGTGTGGCGGGTGTGAGCTCCCGGTGATCGTGGAGCCTGGTGACTCAGAGGTAGGGTCACCCGGGCGATGGGCTCACCAGTATCGCGTCCTGGTGGAGGTTCTCCCCCAGAAGATCTCTGCAGATCGTGGAACGAATCCGACCTCATCCAGGTATCCGGTATAACGGACCGGAGCGACCCATACTCCTGTGAGAGGAGTCTCCAAACGGGCCTACCCGAAGAAGTGGGCCGTCCGCGGAAGAAGTCACCGTTAAAGGGATTGGGAGCGGCACAAGAGACTCGTTGAGACCGCTCTGGTAGGTGGCCTCTCCCAGGTGCGCGATGAGCGCTATGGTCGCCATGTGGTGGATCAAGGAAGAGACTGAACCTCCCTGTCTCCCGTGAGACGGCGACGGAGGATCGGCAAGGGTCAATACCCAGGAACCCTTACTATTTTTTTCGCGAGGGGGAGGCGGTGTTTTGACAGAGAAGAAACAGGTCTTAAGCTCCAAAAGACTCACAGGAGTCAGGTGGGATACCCTCACCCAGTCTGTTAGGGGCACTCCACTCTGAGACTCAGCTGCCTCGGGTATCCATGCGGGTATGTTGGGTACAAATGGGGAATTGCTTGTATGTGATGTACTGTTTACTATGCATTTTCCATTATATAACCCACTGTATGGTTGCTACCCAAGCGAGGGCGTTGGGATCTGCGAAGGGGAGAATGTAGCCCTGAGGTAAATTTGAAATCCCTGGCCCTCTCCGCGAGTGCCGGGTGTAGCGGGTGCCGCCGGAGGCTGCGACGGACCCGCCGGACTTCGCGAGGGTGGGGGCCAGAGCAGGGAGTAGCGCGTTGCCCTGCGGTGCAGGGGTTGCCGGGGACGCGATGGGCCTTAGGTGTGGAAGGTGCAGGTTTGGCAGTATATATAATATAAGCAGTATGTCGGTCTAAGTAAATGAATAAACCTGTATAACTGCAAGTAAAAAAATGCATACTGTTATATAATACATCCTAGTAAGACATAATGAGTATAGTATGAATAAACATACCAACTTTCATATCAAAATACATAAGAAATTGTACAGACTACCATAAATGGAATGAGCCTACATAGAATATATATATGAGCATCTTAGCTTTAACACATGAATAATTATAAATATACCAGAATATTATTATATATAAATTGCACAATAAAAAAATGCATGTAGAATACATCAGGCAAAGGCTTAGTAAATTTAGCAGATGACACTCAGTACCGTGAGTGTGAACAATGTAGAACATAGAAGAGAAATATAAAAAACAACAGTTTATAAACATGTATCATAAAGAAAGGCATAACAGACAATAATGGGCCCAAAGTAGAAGAACTATACCGACACCATAAAAATATTTATCGGTTCTACCAAAATATGCATAATAAAACATTATCATGTCTAATTAGTATAAATGTCTGGGAAAAAAATCCCAAATCTGATATAAAATATCTCTAGAAGTATAATCAATATCTAGAAAATGAAATGTGGTATATTGCATAAAACTCGTAATCGAAACAATAACCTCAGTAAAGGGCCGAACACAAATATGTATCAAGGTTATTACATCATAAGAAATGTTTAAACTCCCAATCAATATTAATGCTGAGGGATGTATGTATCTAGACTGAAAATCCAGAACATTTCTCATTTGTTAAGCATACCCAAGCGATCCCCTCCATGAAGGGGGGGTATGAACATGCTCAACACCTGAGAAAGACAAGTTTCCGATTCCACTCTGAGGACAGCTTGAAAAGGTCTTGATACTGGATGTAATAAATCACCTTTTTTCACAGCACGGACATGCTCCATTATCCTCTTTTTAAGAGGCCTAATGGTCGTCCAATGTAACCCATGCCACAACTGCATCTAAGAAGATACACTGTGTGGCTGGAATTGCAATTAATAAAGATTTGAATTGTCCGTTCAGTTTTGGTTTAATGCATTGAATTTTCTTGATGTTTCACATATTGACATATGACACAATGTCTGTCCTGGAACTAGATTCCATATTCCTCTGTCTTCCCCTTTAGTTATGGGATTCATTTTCTTCTAGTTGCTGTCAGTTTCCCCTGCCCAGCAGCAACGCTGTATGTTAAAATGCAACATTATTGCAACATGTCGTTTACACAGCCTGTGTTGGTTGCCTGCAGCTCATATTCTCCTAGCTGAGAGTGGGCTATTCCTACCCCCCTGTCCTTGCTGACAGTTAGTATAGTCCCACTCTATCTAGTGTGACCCTTACTCCTCATTTCCTTTTGACCCTGGACTCTGAGTGAGTAACTGCCTGCTATCACCCCAGCAAGGCCTTTTTGTTTACACTGTCTCATTATTGATACAACTGCACAGCAGACAGAGAAGCCCTCTCTCCCCACACTCCATCTACAAGCACCTATCTCCCTGTGTTTTCCCTAATAAAACCAAGAAAGAGAAAAGGACTTGTCGTGCTTTAGAAGAGGTGAGACACGAGTTAAGCTACCTGGAGTCATTCATACACCATTCGTGACCCTGGCTTCAGGATAGTTAAAACAAAGACCTGTGTTGGGGAATCACACAGCAGCTACTACTCAAGACTTTATGCTATACAGAATAGTCCCTGCACACAGGCGGAGCAGCGTTGAAACAGACTGTACACCACAAACCTAACTGCCTTTTTCTCTGTCTGAGTCACCCGCTGCTCAGCCCCACAGTGAGGAGCCAAGGACATCTGTAAGTACAGCTACCCCAACGCTGCACGCCTGCACGGACAACCGCTCGGCATCATCTGAGACAGACGCCCATCGCTGACAAGGTAAAAGACGCCACGCCAACGCACTGGCAAGGCCTACACACACACTACAGCATGGAAGAACTCAGACATCAGCAGGAAAGCGATCTCTCAGACAGAGACCGCTGCGCATCTGCAACAGGCGCAGGCAGGCGCAAGGCCTAAAAGGGCAGTCACACTGACACAAAAGGCCCGCGAGAAATATGAGAATGACATTGAAGCGCACCGCGCTAAATTAGAGTTGGCCTGGGAAACCATCACACATGGGGATAGGCAATGTCGCCGGCACGGTAACTATGTTCAACAGCTCGAGCAGGAATAACCCAATTAAGATAGACACACTCACGCTACCAAGCACTGCACAGGCATATTCACCTACCAACAAGAGCTAACACGGAAGATAGATACGACGAGCGCGACCTTCAAAGGCGATTGACCAGAACGTAATGGCACGCGCCAAACCGCCATCACGGAAGCCGAGGAGAGTGGAGAAAAGACCTTTTGCTGGAAACTGCATCGCAGCGTCAAGCATATCCAGAACTCATCAAGGTCAGCAGATCAGTGAATCTAACGGTCGAGCGCAAAGCACAAACGCTACAAGGCGCGAGCCGCCGCAGAGGCCGCACGTGCAGGGCCGAATAATAGTCGAAGAGAAGAGGCGCGTTTGCCCCGTTCTGAGGTAGTTGCTGGGACGGTCTGTGCGGTCGCCTCTTCCTTGGCGTGGACGCGTGATGGCTGCTGGCCAGTGTGAGGGGCTGTTTTCTCCCGCGTGGGTGTACCTGTATTACGAGCCTGTTGTGGTGCAAATGTGTGCGCTCTGGCGTGTGGATCACTGTTGCGGCTGTGGCTATCCCAGGCAGTGTATGCCATTGACAGAGCAGCGTCTTCTCCTCGTGGTCCTAGCGAGTCTTCGTTGTCTGTGGTGTCGCTCCCTCCGTGTTGAGATGGTGCGCTGGTGTTTACACTGAAGAGGCTCCTTACGTAGTCTTCAGTGCGTTGGGCTGGATCCTCTGAGGCTATCCGTCTGTACGGTAGCTCCCCGCCATCCTGTTGCGCGGCTGCTTCTAGGACTTCAGCTTGGGCTATGGCGGCGGCGGCTTCCTTCTCTTGATTAAGCGCCTCTAGTTCCGCATCAAATTCGGCTTTCCTACGCGCAGTGGCGGCATTGGCAGCGGCGGCAGCGGTAGCAGCGGCGGCGTTATTTGCAGCGGCAGCGGTAGCAGTGGCATTCTGCTCCTCCTCTTCTATGCGCGCTTTTTCTGCCCTTACTGCTGCCTCTCTGCGACTATATTCGGCCCTGGCACGTGCGGCCTCTGCGGCGGCTCGCGCCTTGGTAGCGTTTGTGCTTGCGCTGGACGCGTTAGATTGCACTGATCTTGCTGACCTTGATGAGTGTCTGGATATGCTTGAGCGCTGCGATGCAGTTTCCAGCAAAAGGTCTTTTCTCCTACTCTCGGCTTCCGTGATGGCGGTTTGCGCGATGCCATTACGTTCTAGGTCAATCGCCTTTTGAAGGTCGCGCTCTCGTATGCTATCTTCCGTGTTAGCTCTTGTTAGATAGGTGAAATATGCCTGTGACAGTGCTTGGTAGCGTGAGTGGTCTATCTTCAATTGGGTTATTGCCTGCTCGAGCTGTTGAACATAGTTACCGGTGCCGGCGACATTGCCTATCCCAAGTGTGATGGTTTCCCAGGCCAACTCTAATTTAGCGCGGTGCGCTTCAATGTCATTCTCATATTTCTCGCGGGCCTTTTGTGTCAGTGTGACTGCCCGTTTAGGCCTTGCGCCTGCCTGCGCCTGTTGCAGATGCGCAGCGGTCTCTGTGTCTGAGAGATCGCTTTCCTGCGTGATGTCTGGTGAGGCTCTGAGTTCTGCCATGCTGTAGGTGTGTGTAGGCCTTTGCCAGTACGTGTGGCGTGCGGTCTTTTACCTTGTCAGCGATGGGCGTCTGTCTCAGATGATGCCGAGCGGTGTCCTGCAGCGTGCAGCGTTGGGGTAGCTGTACTTACAGATGTCCGTTGGCTCCTCACTGTGGGGCTGAGCAGCGGGTGGACTCAGACAGAGAAAAAGGCAGTTAGGTTTGTGTGTACAGTCTGTTTGCAAAGCTGCTGCCTTGTGTGCAGGGACTATTCTGTATAGCACAAAGTCTTTGAGTAGTAGCTGCTGTGTGATTCCCCAACACAGGTCTTTGTTTTACTATCCTGAAGCAAGTGTCACGACATGCGTTGTTCGGAATGACTCCAGGTACGCTTAACTCGGGTCTCCACCTCTTCTAAAGCACGACAAGTCCTTTTCTCTTTTGGTTATTGAGGGAAAACACAGGGAGATAGGTGCTTGTAGATGGAGTGTGGGGAGAGAGGGCTTCTCTGTCTGCTGTGCAGTTGTATCAATAATGAGACAGTGTAAAAAAAAAGGCCTTGCTGGGGTGATAGCAGGCAGTACTCACTCAGAGTCCAGGGTCAAAAGGAAATGAGGAGTAAGGGTCACACTAGATAGGAAGTGGACTATACATACTGTCAGAAGAGACAGGGGGGTAGGATAGCCCACTCTCAGCTAGGAGAATATGAGTGCAGGCAACCCCACAGGCTGTGTAAACGACATGTTGCAATAATGTTGCATTTTACATACAGCGCTGCTGCTGGGACAGGGGAAAACTGACAGGCAACTAAGAAGGGAGAAATGAATCCATAACTAAAGGGGAAGACAGAGGAATATGGAATCTAGTTCCAGGACAGACATTGTGTCATATGTCAATATGTGAAACAAATCAAGAAAATTCAATGCATTAAACCAAAAACTGAACGGACAATTCAAATCTTTATTAATTGCAATTCCAGCCACACAGTGTATCTTCTTAGATGCAGTTGTGGCATGGGTTACATTGGACGGACCATTAGGCCTCTTAAAAAGAGGATAATGGAGCATGTCCGTGCTGTGAAAAAAGGTGATTTATTACATCCAGTATCAAGACCTTTTTCAAGCTGTCCTCAGAGTGGAATCGGAAACTTGTCTTTCTCAGGTGTTGAGCATGTTCATACCCCCCCTTCATGGAGGGGATCGCTTGGGTATGCTTAACAAATGAGAAATGTTCTGGATTTTCAGTCTAGATACATTACATCCCTCAGGCATTAATATTGATTGGGAGTTTAAACATTTCTTATGATGTAAATGACCTTGATACATATTTGTGTTCGGCCCTTTACTGATGTTATTGTTTCGATTACGAGTTTTATGCAATATACCACATTTCATTTTCTAGATATTGATTATACTTCTAGAGATATTTTATATCAGAGTTGGGATTTTTTTCCCAGACATTTATACTAATTAGACATTGATATATGTTTTATTATGCATATTTTGGTAGACCGATAATATATTTTTATGGTGTCGGTATAGTTCTTCTACTTTGGGCCCATTATTGTCTGTTATGCCTTTCTTTATAGATACATGTTTATAAACTGTTGTTTTTTATATTTCTCTTCTATGTTCTACATTGTTCACACTCAGCGGTACTGAGTGTCATCTGCTAAATTTACTAAGCCTTTGCCTGATGTATTCTACATGCATTTTTTATTGTGCAATTTATATATATATATATATTCTGGTATATTTATAATTATTCATGTGTTTAAAGCTAAGATGCTCATATATATATTCTATGTAGGCTCAGTTCCATTTATGGTAGTCTGTACAATTTCTTATGTATTTTGATATGAAAGTTGGTATGTTTATTCATACTATACATCATTATAGTCTTACTAGGATGTATTATATAACAGTATGCATTTTTTTACTTGCAGTTATACAGGTTTATTCATTTACTTAGACCGACATACTGCTTATATATATATATACTGCCAAACCTGCACCTTCCACACCTAAGGCCCGATCGCGTCCCCGGCAACCGGCCTGCACCGCAGGGCAACGCGCTACTCCCTGCTCTGGCCCCCACCCTCGCGAAGTGCCGGCGGGTCCGTCGCAGCCTCCGGCGGCACCCGCTACCACCCGGCACTCGCGGAGAGGGGCCAGGGATTTCAAATTTACCTCAGGGCTACATTCTCCCCTTCGCAGAATCCCAACGCCCTCGCTTGGGTAGCAACCATACAGTGGGTTATATAATGGAAAATGCATAGTAAACAGTACATCACATACAAGCAATTCCCCATTTGTACCCAACATACCCGCATGGATACCCGAGGCCAGCTGAGTCTCAGAGTGGAGTGCCCCTAACAGACTGGGTGAGGGTATCCCACCTTGACTCCTGTGAGTCTTTTGGAGCTTAAGACCTGTTTCTTCTGTCAAAACACCGCCTCCCCCTCGCGAAAAAAATAGTAAGGGGTCCTGGGTATTGACCCTTGCCGGATCCTCCGGTCTCGTCTCACGGGAGACAGGGAGGTTCAGTCTCTTGCCTTGATCCACCACATGGCGAACATAGCGCTCCATCGCGCACCTGGGAGAGGCCACAACTACCAGAGCGGTCTCAACAGAGTCTTTGTCCGCTCCAACAATCCCTTTAACGGTGACTTCTTCCGCGGACGGCACCACTTCTTCGGGTAGGCCCGTTTGGAGACTCCTCTCACAGGAGTATGGGTCGCTCCGGTCCGTTATACCGGATACCTGGATGAGGTCGGATTCGTTCCACGATCTGCAGAGATCTTCTGGGGGAGACACCTCCACCAGGACGCGATGACGGGGTGAGCCCATCGCCCGGGTGACCCTACCTCTGGAGTCACCAGGCTCCACGATCACCGGGGAGCTCACACCCGACACCCCTGGGGCAGTCAACTTACCCCTATCGTTGTCGGCAGGTACTGATCCCAAGCCTGGGACCGCTGGTACCTCGGTGGTAGGCCAAACTGGCAGTCGCAGGGCACACGGGCCCACATCATGGTCTGCATCAGTTGAGGTGGTTGCCTCGGTGACCTCACTGGAGTGGTCCGCCGGCAGGCGTATCACCACACTCGGTTGGTCGCTGGACTCATCACACAAGGTCGGGGGTATAAACACCTTACCCTGGCCTTCCGGGATCTGTGGTTCTGGTCTCGGTGGTTCCTGCTCGGGAACCGGGTCTGGAACCGACATCTGGGGTTCCGACATCTGAAGCTCCGCCTTCAGCGGCTCTGGCGCAGCGTCTAGAAAGTCCATTTGGGCACACGGCCCCTCCACCACCTCCATCGCTGAAGTGGAAAAATTAGTAGCGGCTTCACCCACCTCGGTAGCACCATCAGGCGCCTCTTTCTCTGCAGGTTCCGCCATCAGAGGTTCCTGCTCCTCCATTTGCACGTCCCCTTTGAGAGGGTCTGCAACAGTGGTCTGGACACACGGGTCCCTGGAGGCCTCTGGAATTAAGACAAACTGAGGACAAGTATCATTTACTGTAGGAGGAAGGTCCGGCTCCTCCTCTTCTTCCTCGGCTGGTTCCGCCGCCTGGGGCAGGATAGGCTTTAGGAACCAGGCCCCGCAACACTCACATTGGGGCTCCCACGCCAGTGCCTCCCTCCGGGAACAGCCAGATTTGAGGCCAAAACACTGGGTAAACGTTTCTCCGTCCACCTCAGTTGGCCTGAAACCTAGTTGTAACTGAGACGGTTCGACTCCATCTTTAAGGGCTTCACTCAGGCAGGGGCACATTAGCATCGTGATCTCCATTCCTGGCAAATTCCAGGGCTCATACATATCAGGGTGTAACCCCTGGCAGTCTCTCTCCTCCTCGGGGAGGGAACACTCCATTTCTACAACAGAGTCCTCTGCCGCTGGCGGTTTGGGTTGCAGGAACTGCGCCGCACAGTCAGTACACTTAGGCCCTTGGGTCAGCTCACCAACGGCACACTCACATTCATTCAGACGGCCGTGCAGGCATTCTTCCCCGTCTACCACGGTCATCGTGAGGGCAACTGGTGACTCAGATGCTCCGCCCATCCAGCCATCCATCACCTTCCAGTCCTTTAACACACACGGGCATACCACCATTGGCAAGACTAAATGGTGGGCCCGTATGAACCTGTACAGCCAAGGGTGTTCTTCTCGGCATCCCTTGCTGTCCTTAGGGGGAACAGATTTTTCTGATTTCTGCTCAAGACACTCCCTCCCCCTAGTGGACTCTAGAGGAGGGGCAGCACAGTCTTTTGGGGAATGTTGCAAACTCGGTACAGAGTCACTCACAGTGTGGGGGCGGGGCTCGGGTTTTCCCGCCAGTCCTGGATAACTGTTGGCAACATTTTCCCGCGCGGCCGGGAACTTAGCACGTGGATTCCTCCGCCTTGAGGGCTTCCCCATGGCGAAACAAAAATAGGACACAAATTAGAAAAAAAACATACAGGGCACCCCAGGTCTGATCTCTCAGCAGCGCCTCCAAATGTAACCCTTTTTGTGAACCGGCCGACCCACCCAATCTCACATTGGCCCCTCGTGGTCTAACCGGTCCCTTTCCCTGCAACACACCTGCTCCTAAAGGGTTACTGGTACTGCATAACACCTGTGGCTCCAGGAGATCTGAGCCTCCGCTAGCTGGGAGCCTGGGGAAACCCTTACCATTACCTGGTGCAGCGCCTCCACTTACCCAGGATCCCCCGTTATGAAAGATAGCCCTGGGTAAGAAATACAATAACACACGTATACGATAAACCAATAACGAACACTTTACTTAACACACACATATAACTCATTACATAACATAACATCACCTGATGCTCTACCCGCATCACCTCAGCCCAATGTCTGGTGTTCCCCACCCAGTGTCCTGTTATCCCCCACACCCAATGTCCCGCAATCCTACGGAAGGTCGTGGGTGACTGCGCAGTCACTAAATTAAGCTAGGGCCCAGTTGGTGCACTTATAATACTTCAGAGGTACCTTCCGAGCACTCCGATGCTCGGGACCGCAACACACTTCTCAAAGGGTCAGACGTCCGTCTGATCCTTTCCAGGTACTTCTGCCGGTAGACCCCAACGAGGGTCCCACCGCTCCACGGGAACTGCAACCGGATCACGGCAACACCAACCGCATGGGAACAGCAACCGCCGCTATCCCTTCCTATCACTAACTACTCCTCGAGTAACAGCAACACTATCAGGACAGGAACCCTAACCTAGGGCCTGTCCCTGATGAACCGCAACCTGGGATGGCTTGGGGAAAACTCCTAGGGCCTATGGAACAATAACCTGCCCCCCTTCCCCTAGCTACCCAGTCCTATCTGTAACTGGCTAATCCTAACAGCCTAACTCACCTGCAGCCGACACACAGCTCACACTGTCAGCCTGCAGGGATTCACACACGCTTCACACACACTGCACGCACTGCGCCCAGCACATGCAGCGACAACACACACAGACAGCTGCAATCACACACAGCCACCTGGATCCCGCAGCCAATACACTGCTTGCACACTGTGCCTCTTTGCCAGTGCCCACAGCCCTCTCCGCTGTGGCACTGCCAAACCTGCACCTTCCACACCTAAGGGTCACCTCCCTAGCTATGGCCGTCCCTCTTCAGTTACCCCCTGCCCTTACCGGGAATTGGGGCCTGCATGGGGATCTAGGGAGAACCCTTACCTCGGTACAGGAGCAACGCGCTCCCTGCACCCTTCCTACTCCTTCCTTCTCCTCTGCCTGACTGACGCAGCAAAGCCCGGGAAATGTATCTATATTCCCGGGCTGAGCTTCCTCCAGCCCTATTGGCCACACTCAGGCACCTGATGCCTGTCTCCCTAAGCCTCCTGGGAATTGTAGTTCCCAGGGGGCTGTCTAAACACTGGGGCCGCGTGCGCGCTTCTCCCGCGCATGCGCGAACCCCTAATGGCCGCCTCAACCTCTCTATCTTCTTCCCTACTCTCGCGCGATCTCTCCCTGCACTGGGGATCCTATCGCGCGCTTTCCGGTCCCTGCGCATGCGCGAACCTACGCGCAATGGCGGCGCCCTCTCCTTCGCAAGCCGGGCCGGTGGCAACGCGATCGCGGCCCTAGCGACGGCCCGATCGCGTCCCCGGCAACCGGCCTGCACCGCAGGGCAACGCGCTACTCCCTGCTCTGGCCCCCACCCTCGCGAAGTGCCGGCGGGTCCGTCGCAGCCTCCGGCGGCACCCGCTACCACCCGGCACTCGCGGAGAGGGGCCAGGGATTTCAAATTTACCTCGGGGCTACATATATATATATATATA
>WSYH01004277.1:31227-42303 GCA_036426205.1 Ascaphus truei
AATATATATATATATATATATTAATATATATGTCTACAACACACCTTGTGTGAGCACTGTTTATACTGTGGGCTCTACATTATTTTGATTCACACGATACACATTACCACTCTTTCTTCACTGCTTTCGTTACCCTTTGACACCTCTAGCACATTTTAAAACACATCCACACCGGGGGAAGGGAACAGCCACAGAAACCATTGCAGAGACAGCTGTTTTTAAAGTTAATCCTTTGTCATTCATTGTAACATTGCCGGAAGAAGAGATTAGTGTATCCGAAAGCTAGCACAAATTAAAAGCATTTTCGTTAGCCACAGAACGGTATCATTAGTTATTTTGATTATATAGTATATTATATATTATTAATCGAGTCTATATAATATATAATTTATTTATTGGACACAACCTTCATACATATCCCCCCACTATTCAAATTTTTCTAAGATGAGTTAAATTGAAAAATTTCACACATTCTTAGTTTTTTTTTTTTTCTAGTTATTGTTTTTGAAACATTGAAATTGAGTAATGTTTTTTTTATTTTGTATGCTTCAGTTAGTTGCTTTGTTTGGTTTAAACTAAGTATAGTATGGATGACACTGATGTCCACATACAAAGCAGTTTTAGAAGTTTCTATTATTGATGGTTGAATCTCACCTCCAGGTTACGTCCCCTTTAAAACCTGTATAGACATCATAAACATGATGAGGTACATTTTGGGCATTACCGTTGTTAAAACGCTATTTAAACATGATTACAGGATATGAGTACTCTTTGATAAAGCACCTCTCAACGAGGCAAACGCGTCAGAGTACTCTTTGTGTGTCCTATTTTTGTGGCTCTTACAGATGCCTAATAAATAACCCAATTTACTTTTTGCCTCCCGGCCTTACTGTTTTCTTTCTGTTGCTTAACTCCTACAATCTTATTTTTCGGTTTTTGATATAGAATTATGAATCCGTTGCGACAGATTTGTATTTTTTTTTTTAAAGTGGCTTGCCCCATTTTGAGACTGATTCGGGAACTGGAAATCAATGGGACCAAAGAGGACCGGGACAATACAAGGCGGGTTCCTAATCTGCAAAAAAAAAGGGTCCATCTCAAGCAGATGGGACCCTAAAACTGGCGCTGCAAGTATCAATATGAGAAATTGGATGGATGAAAAGAACACACAGGAGCCTTTCGAAGGGTATTTACTTGTAGTGAAAGCATTCAGAGCAGGTATATGCTGCTTTAAATTACCGTAAGTCTACTTACAGGAAGGCTCCTGTGGATTCTTTGCATCTTCAATTTCGACATGTCCACTTGATCGGTTTGAGACGCCGGAAGCTCAGGAAGGGTGAGAACAGGGGAGGCGAAGTTACTGTTTTCAATATTGTTCTATAAACACCGGTGGCCTCTCCTCCAACACCTGTTGTGTGACGTTACGAATCTAATATGTGAAGGTAAAGCAGCGATTTTGTGAGTAGTCTTGGTGTATTACAAAAATGAAATACGAAAAGTATGTACCAAACATTTATTTATGAACGAAATTTTAGGGACAAACAATGTGACTATATCCACGGATACATAATATAGGGGCACGTACAACACCTAGCAATGGACCCCTAGCCCTTCTTCCTCGCTGTCAGAGGAAAGAAAACCAAAAAAACAGCACTGGAACCGAGGGCAATCCTAACGAAGGGTCAATAGTTAATTGAAAAAGGAGATTGAGGAACTTTCGCACAACGAGAAAAATGCCCTGTAGAGCACCGCCGAGAAACCAAACGGCGGATAAGCCGGAATAAGAGCAAAAAATAGCGGCATTGCGGAAACCACTTTAACAGAGAAAACTGGCACAAAAAGAGAGGGGGGGGTGTGAAGCAAAGGAAAGGTGACATTCTTCTTTGTTTGTTCATTCTGTCGACCCACCCCTGTTTATTTGGAAGATGTTTCAATATAATAGCAAGCAATAAAATAACACCGAACATTCACAGTATTACATTCAGTACGAACTGCTAATTCTCCTTCTGGAGCATAAGTGTTCCATGCGTTTGTTGAAACAATGGTATCTCTATAAACCGTTGGGGATATTTTATTGTATTTTAAAAACTTGGTGGGGGGACAACACACATAAAAAAAAAAGGGTAAATTAAGGCGGGGGAGGGGTGGGAAGGAGGGAAGGGGGGGGGGGTGGGCCCGCTGCACGGCCCAATTTCCCATAGGTGGCTCGGTAGATGTACTCTACCCGATGTTGCGACTCCAGCGGCACCCAAGGTGTTCACATGGGTCCTAAACAGGTCTGTAGTCCGTTCAGCGTACTTCTACGGAAATGCACTTGGAATAATCACTGACATATCGGTGCTACCTCAACCCCTGGGAATGTCTGCTGGTCCGCCAAAGGCGCCAGATTTATATATTTTTCGCCAGTGTCAGTGACCAGGACTCGTCAATTTCTCAATCTATGGCATATGTACCATAATCGATTTCGAATTTTTGGGATTATTGGGATCTCTGGGGTTGTTTCCAATAGCTGCGACTCGACCACCTTGTTGCCTGTTGCAAAATGTGCAAACTAGTTTATTACCTGCTTTTGAAGACCTTCCATGGTCTGTTCAATAGGAACAGCCCGGATCAGGGGGAATTGCGAGGTCAAAAATCCTCCGGATCCCAATGGATAATCTCATCCCACAGGTGTGAAGATCGAGGGCAGACCACAGCATGTGTAACAGGTCCGCAGATTCTACGCACTGTTTGGACACAGCGGGGCAGTATCCTGTGGACAAAACTTGATAATTGTAGTGGTGTGAGATACCACTCATCATTAAAAACCCCCCTTTTTTTATTATTTGGGGCATCTCCTAAAGAGTAGTGCATATGGAGCTCTAGCAGTTAGCCTCTACAATGGACGTCCATATTCGTCCTCCTCCAGGTTCCTCCCTAGTTGTTCCCATCTAATTTGGTTTACGTCAGTTTTTGTCGTTTGCTGTGAGCTTCCCCAGAACCGACCACTCTCTATAATCTGCGATGCTGTAAGTCCCTGGTTGTGTCTGTTTTCGCGACAGAGCTTTCAAAATGTGGTTAGTGGCGGGAAGGGGAGCGTTTTTGGTGAAGAACGCTCTGGCTGGAGGTAGCGGAAAAATCGGGTGTGGGGACGTTTGTTAGATCGGATTGTTCGAATGTTTAACTGTGTTCGGTATTCCCCTCCAGGTACCTTCTTAAACCTAAGGATTCAACGTATCTTTTCCAAAAAGGGACCTGCGGCATTTTGCCACTAGTCCGGTTGCCAAGTCAGGGTTGGCCCCATTAAAGGGCCATCCTAGAGCGCCTTGAGGGTCAGGGGTAGGTTTATATTTCGTGGTTTCCATACCGACAGTGAGTTGGCCACCGAGGAGAGCGGCCCGTTCAAGCCAATTTAATTAGCGGTTTGGGTAACCAGAGACAAATTCTCTATCTCTAATGGGGCACAACGCCTCTTTCCAGATACACCCATCTTCAATCAGGGTTTGGTCTTTTTTGGGGCGGGCCCCCTGGTGTGAGTTGGACCAATGCGCCGCCTTTTCATAGAGACCCAGGCAAGTCCGCTAGGCCTCCTGGTCCGCGTGGTTTTCTCATAATGGTCTAGTTACTCTCGGTTTTTCACTCCCCAGAAAATTCGGAGATATCAGACTGAAGGTGAGAGTATCATCCTTCAGTCTAAGTGGCCACTCGGTTAGGAGTCTGAAACAAAATATAGGATGACGGGGGAGGAGATTCTCTTTATAATATGTATCCTACCTATCCAGGAGATTTGTTTCTAGGGCATCATTTTTTTTAAATCTGCTTTTAGTGTCTGATTAGCTTGGGGTGGTAAATTGGTAATTGCCTCATAGTGTCCCTTTGTATTTTGGTGATGTAGGAACCCTAGGTATTTAATATGTTTGGTTGCCAATTGAAATAAAGTCAGGGAATCAGTAGCTTTTCAGTTTCCTTTGGGAGGCTAATATTTAGGGGCCCTTGATTTGGTTGGTTGATGTTGAATCCTGATATTCTATTAAATTTATCTAACAGGTCAAAAGGTTGGCAGGAGGTTAGAGGCTTGATAACAGCAGCAGTATATCTCTGCATACAGGGCAATTCTTATGTGACTGGAATGCACGTCATCCCTGAAAATCCGGGTTGTTACGATTTGCGCAGCTAAAGGTTCCATACATAGGGCGAATAAAGACAGGGGGGATAACGGGCAACCATGTCGGTGCCGCTTTTAATTTGAAATAGATTAGAGGGAAACCCTGTGATGTATGACTTGGCTGCGGGGCCCGAGTATAGCGAAATTATAGCCCACTCACCCTTTCCCCAAAACGCCGAATGCCCCAAGCGTCGTTTTAAAGTATGGCAAGTTATCCGGTCGAACGCTTTTTTCGGCTCCAGACTCAACATCATAATGTTTAATGTCTGATTATGGGCTATTTCTAGGCAGATCAATGCATTCGTCGGGTGTTTGTCGCAGCTTGTAACCCATTATAAAGCCGCTGCTTGACTGGATGTATGAGTCTGGGCAGGATGCGACATAATCTATTGGCCAGTAGTTGGGCATATATTTTGACCATCTGTAATTAATTAGGAAAATGGTCTAAATTTTACCAGTCCCTGCGGATCTTATACCAGGTTTTAAATAACTGAGATTGACGCCTGAAGGCATCTGCTCCGGGAAACGGGGCTCTGCTAAAACAGCATTATACATTACGGACAGCCATGGGGCTAGGTTCTCAGCGAAACACCTTATAATACTGCCCCGAAAACCCATCTGGCCCCGGGGCCTTGGAGGGTTGAGGTCGGTGATGGACCTGGGAAGTTCTTCTAAAGTATAAATCGCCTCTAACCCCTCTCGTCCTGCTCGTTCAGCCAGTTGAGGTTGGACCATGCTAAGAAAATCTTCCATGGCCCTTGCCGTTTTGTGATTATGTGCCACTTTCTCTCCATTATATAAATTTCATAGAATGCTTAAATTCCTAGGACTATGCTTTTGGGGTTGGATGTGGCCGGAGCCGTTTTCAGACGCACCGCTGTATGGTAAATTAGGATGTCTAGTGTTTAGTTGGCGCTAGATGGTATCCGGCCTGTTCGCTTTTCGTAAAATTTCCATTGTGACCAAACTCATTAGACTTATCAGCCTGGTGAGACCATTAGTAGATTAATGCAGATTGTGGTGGTCTTTAACCTATTAATTAGGACCCTGGATCTTGTGTCAGTTTGGTTGTACTTGATTGAGGGAGGAACTTAATTTGGATTGGAGGGCTACTATCTTTTATACGCTCTCTCTTTCTACGGGCTGCGATGCTAATTTAATGTGCCTATTATGGTTGCCTTCTGGGCCTACAAGAGGGTGAGGGCACTTGCTCACCGAACCATAATTGGTCGGGAAGAATTGATCTATATACTCCTCAGCCTGAGTCGCATTAGATCTGGGATCTTGAGGAGAGGGGACTCGTTTAATTCCAATTTGAACCGGGTCTATAAGGGCGAATTTGGTTGCACCGCAGCTTATAGGCGCATTTGGTTTCTGACCATGGACATTATCATGGATTCGAAGCTGAGCGACCAAGGGGACCAGGGTATTACGTAGAAATAAAGAAAGTAGTCGATTTGCTTTAAACGTGTGGGGGTGGGAGTAAAAATATAGTTTTTTCTGTTGGGGTGGATAGTTCTCTCCAGATATCTACCAGTGGTTTTTTTGAGACATGCTTTAGCTGTGTCGATCACTTTCTTACGACAGTTTCTAGCGATTTGCACGATCTGGGGTCTAGCTTCGGGTTCAGGTAAGGTTGAAGTCTCCCGATGTTATTATCTGGCCTTTGGCTACTGCAGGAGTTCTGGAAAAAATCCTTAAGAATCGTGCATTGGTCACCCGGGGGCCTACAACGAGGCTATTGTCGTGGCTGTTTTGTACTGATCCCACACACATTTAAGTATATGGCCTTCACTGTCCATCCTAATCGTGTTCAGATGAATGGAAACCTATTGTGAAAGGTACTCGGACCCATATTTTTTATCCTGTAGCAGGCCATGCTAAGTAGAATGTGGAGAATGTCTATCAGGAATTTGGGGACATGGACGGCTAAATGAGTTTCCTGTATTAGGAGGATTGTCTGCCTGCTTTTGCCTTAAGATACGTAAAGGCGACACTTCTTTTCCTAGGGTGTTAAATCCCTTTCGTTTATAGATACCAAAAATTCAGCGCCTATCGTTAGGTGAGTGTAGGGATCTGCTTAGAGATTGTATGGTTGAGGTGGTCCCGAATTGGGGCCTCATAGTGCGTCAGTGATGTGACCTGAGAATAAGTATACGCCATGGGTTGGCCTTTCCCTGCTCTGTGGTAGGCCCGGATCCCCAGGAAGGGAGGGGGAGGACGGAGGGAAGGGGAAAGGGGAGTGGGGAAAAACTGAGTAATAAAAGAAAAAGGAAGAGCTTGTCTGGGCTGATCCAGAGTAGACCTCTTGTGCCCGTTTGTCGGACCGCCAACGCCACCCATCAATGGGAGTGTCAGTCGTGTGGGCGGTCCTCGGTTAGGGCATGTTGTTGGCTCCCATGGACTAACCTCCATGGGTACCTTGTGAGGCGCCGGCGAAGACCAAAGGTGTCTTCTCGAACAGACATGAACTTGTGTGTGTGTGCGGCTAACATAACAATCTTTATTGCAAACTTCAAAGAAATAACTTGTAAAATGTAGACTTAGTTCTAATTTCAGTTCGGCTCCAGGTGCACATCCCAGCGCTCGGGGGCCACCCCGGACCGGTGGGCTCCCACTCACTGGTGTCGATGCATACGTGGGATTCAGCGTGGGGGCTACGTAAAAACCTCCTCGCCCCGTCCATGGATCCCATGCGGCAGTGGGGGCAGGTGTCGCGGTCCAAGGCTCAGTCACACCGAAGTGGGGGCCCCCCGAGGGTTGCCCCCGGAGGCACCCGGAACCCGCCAGCCCGCATGCCGGGGGACCAATTGGCTGACACTGCAGCTGACCAAATAATTGGGGGGCATTTAAACAATTAGTCTCTGCGTTGAAAGCATAGTGATCATTAAGGTAAAAAGAACACAACCCTGGGTCAAACATGCGACCCAATTATAACCCAAATACCCTTTGAGCTGTAATGTCCACCATAGTCAACCTACACTTTAAGATATATCTGTGTACAATTGGCCACGACATTGGAACACCCCCTGGGTTGAACTCCTTCTCTTCTTTTAAATGATCACTCCAGCACCCAAAAAGGGAGTATTGATCAACTCCTATAGGGGGGAGTGAAAGGGAAGGAAAAAAGTGGGGGGTAAGGGGGGGGAAGGAGGAGGGGGACTGGAACAGGGGGGGAGGGGGGGAGGATCCCCTCACACTGGGAGGGGGGAGGATGGAGCGGGGGGAGAGAGGAGGGGGAAGGGGGGAGGGGGAGGAGGTAAAGAGGATGGGGGGGCGGAGGCGGAGGGGCGGTGGAGGAGGTGAGGGAAGGACGAGGGAAGGGAGCGCAGGGGGGAGCTGGGTGGCGAGAGGAGGGGGGGTCCCGGGGCATGGAGAGCAGGGGGGGGAGAGGAGGAGGGGGAAGGGAAGGGGGAGGCAGGGGGGGGGGGGGGGTGGGGCCGAGAGGAAGGGGGAGCCGAATCACGGGGAGACGAGGGGGATTGGGAGGGGAGGGAGGGCAGTGGGGTTGGGGGGGGTGGAGGGAGGGGGGGAGAGTCCAACCCGGGGGGGGGAGGAGAGGGCGGGGGAGGAGAGGGGGGAGGGAGGAGGAGGAGGAGGGGGGGGGAGGGGGATGATGGGAGGAGGAGGGAGAGGGGGGGGAAAGGAGGGGGAGGGGGAAGGAGGGGGGAGGGGGAGGAGGGGAAGGTGGTAAGGAGAGGAGGGGGAAGGAGAGGAATAATGTAAGGGAGGAGGGAGTGATAGAAAGGTGTGGGGGGGGGGAGGAGGCAGACGGAAGACATGGGAGAGGGGGGGAAAGAGGACCAGAGGGGCGGGGGAAGGGGAAGGACGGCGGGGGGGGGGGGGGTCAGCTGGGCCAGACGAGGAGGGGGGGGGGGGTGGATGAGAGGGGGGGGGGGGGGAATGGCGCGGGGGGGGGGCACCTCACCTAACCGTGGTCCCCACGATACAGGGTGCCCCCACTCTGAAGGCACGACCCGGGTCCCAGGGAAGGCTAGCCTCTCAGATCCGCGCCCCACGACCCCGAACCCGGGAATCCCTCCTATAGGCGGAAGTGCCCGATTGCCAGGAGTCTCTTGAGGATGACGTCTGGTATGACGCGTCGGAAGCTCCTCTCCCTCTGTTAGAGAAAATTCGCATGCTTTTCCCGCTCTCGTCTTCTCGCCTTTCAGGGAAGAAAATGAAGAAGGGGATCCGGCGTCTCTCCGCTGCAGTTCTCGGAGGAAGGGAAGACCACCAGGGGGGGGACATCGCGGGAGTAGGACCTATGGCCGGCCATTTTGCGACACGAGGGAAGGGAGAGTTGATTCAGGCCCCTTTTTGTAAGAGGAGAGATTCTACCGGGCCGGCGGAGCTCTGGTAGACCTCGGTTTCACGTGGTTCCTCCGGCCGCGGCTCCCACTCTGTTCCAGGCCGGGGATGCGGCCGGATTCAGCCCCGGATTCAGGTGAGGGGGACAAGAGGGGCCAGGGCTGGAATGGTTCTGCTGCAGTCCCAGCTTCTTGAGGAAGCTGTTTCAGTCCTCGGGCCATACGTAGAGTATTCGCAAAACCCCGTTCTTCACGACTAGTAGGGCGAAGGGGACAGCCATTCTATATTTGACCCCTCTGTTCCTGCAGGCGTTTTAGTTACGGACCCAAGCTGCGTCTTCTTAGGACGGGTAGTCGGGGATAGATCATGGAAGATCTGAAGCTTGGCGCTTAATATTCCATGGACCTGGCCCTCCCTGCGATCGGCAGACCTGCATCCTTATTTTATAAATAGGAAAGCGGGAAACTATATATCTCAGAGGGGGGGCTCCCGCCGCGGTTCTTGAGCGGAGGGCCCTATGAACCTATCAAGGTGTAAAGTTCCTGGGCAGATTTATAGGCCATTATGGTTGACAGCCACTGCTGGACAAAATTCCTCCGCGTTCAGTTTTACTGTCTCTGGGGGACCCCACGGATACGGGGACATCTGTTCCGTCTGTCACGGTTTCGTGCCTCTTTGTATCAGTAGGGTCTCGGATTCTCCAGTAAACTGGGCTACTGTGTGTGTGTCGCTGCAGGGCCTCGTGTTGGCGTCTTTGGTCTCTAGGGACCCGGTCTCTCCCCAGTCCCATCAAAGGTTCCCTCCTCAGATTCCACAGCTCTCTGTTGAAGACTGGTCATTCTCGGCACAGAAATCATCTGAGGTCTTTGCTGGTGACTGGTTCGATGTCCACCCGCTTCTCCGGCCGGGTTCTGCCGCCATCCCTGCCAAAGGGGGGGGATTCAGGGCTATCTCCCGCTGCTGGGGTTTCTTGTAAATATGTAGTGACCGAGGGTCTTTTCAGCTTTGCTTTTCCCTCGTGCCGGAATTCCCCCAGGTGTTCCCCTTCTTATACAAGTGCTGGTCTGATTTGTGGGGGGGTAACTTGATTTTGCCGCTTATTTGATTATAGTGCCGATGCGAGCAGAGCTAGAAACCTAAGGCTTCCATTACTCTGGCTGTCGCGCATTGCAGCCTACCATAACCAATTATGTTAGTTTGTTAACATGGCATCGCAAGGAGATAAGAGAGGAAAAGAAACCCCTCTAGGAACAATAAAAAAAAAAAACAGGTTATAATAATCGACTTGGCGGACATCTCTGGAAGCTCAAATTTCAAGAAAGGTTCCTTTTGAAGAGGAATGCCACATGTTAATATTTAAAATTCATGTATAACGTCAGTATGTGATGACCAATCTGGGGAAACCTTTTTAAGGACCCTCAAGGTTATTAAATTGGTAATACTTCACATGGACCTTTAATTAAAACTCCAATAAACGTGTCACAGTGGGAATTGGACTCTCTGCGTAGATATGGTTTGAAAATGTACTAAGAAACTTTATTTTTCAAAAATTCCTTTAGCTGTCATACGAGTAGAGACATGCCCAACTTTCCCAAAAACATTTAAAAATTAACTTTTTTCTCCAATAAATGAGAGAGAGAGAGAGATCGACCCGTAGAAATTTTAAATTTATATATTCTTAGAACAAATGTGGAATATTGATTTATGACACCAACCTTCATATCATTATCCAATATTCCACATTTGTTCTAAGATGAGTTAAATTTAAAATTTCTACACATTCCTTATGTTTTTTTTTCTAGTTTTAATTTGGTTTTGCAACTATTGAATTGATTTAATGTTTTTTTTATTTTGTATGCTTCAGTTTAGTTGCTTTGTTTGCTTACACTACTTATTAGTATGGCTGACACTGATGTCCACATACAAAGCAGTTTTAGATGTTTTTCTTATTATTTGTATTGTTTGATCTCACCTCCAGGTTTCCGTCCCCTTACACCTGTATAGACATCATAAACATGATTAGGTACTTTTGGGCATTACCTGTTTGTTAACCGCTATTTAAACAGTGATTACAGGATATGAGTTACTCTTTGATAAAGCACCTCTACAACGAGAAACGCGTCAGAGTACTCTATCTGTGTGTCCTATTTTTGTGGCTATTACAGTATGCCTAATAAATAACCAATTTTATTTTTGCCTCCAGGCCTTAACTTTTTCTTTCTGTGCTCTACCTCCTACCCTTCTATTTTTACTGTTTTTGATTAGAATTATGAATCCGTTGCGCAGATTTTGTATTTTTTTTTTTTAAAGTCGGATTGCCCATTTTGAGACTGATCCGTGGAAATCAATGGACCAAAGAGACCGGACAATACAAGGCGGGTCCTAATCTGCAAAAAAAAAAGGTCCCATCTCAAGCAGATGGACCCTAAAACTTGGCGCTGCAAGTATCAAATATGTAGAAATTGGATGGATGAAAGAATCACACAGGAGCCTTTCTGTAAGTTTATTTACTTTGTATTTAAAGCATCAGAGCAGGTATATGCTGCTTTAAATACCAGTAAGTCTACTTACAGGAAGGCTCCTGTGTGATTCTTTCATCATTCACATTTCTACATGTCCAC
>WSYH01004277.1:42309-55222 GCA_036426205.1 Ascaphus truei
TTGATCGGTTTGAGACGCCGGAAGCTCAGGAAGGGTGAGAACAGGGGAGGCGAAGTTACTGTTTTCAATATTGTTCTATAAACACCGGTGGCCTCTCCTCCAACACCTGTTGTGTGACGTTACGAATCTAATATGTGAAGGTAAAGCAGCGATTTTGTGAGTAGTCTTGGTGTATTACAAAAATGAAATACGAAAAGTATGTACCAAACATTTATTTATGAACGAAATTTTAGGGACAAACAATGTGACTATATCCACGGATACATAATATAGGGGCACGTACAACACCTAGCAATGGACCCCTAGCCCTTCTTCCTCGCTGTCAGAGGAAAGAAAACCAAAAAAACAGCACTGGAACCGAGGGCAATCCTAACGAAGGGTCAATAGTTAATTGAAAAAGGAGATTGAGGAACTTTCGCACAACGAGAAAAATGCCCTGTAGAGCACCGCCGAGAAACCAAACGGCGGATAAGCCGGAATAAGAGCAAAAAATAGCGGCATTGCGGAAACCACTTTAACAGAGAAAACTGGCACAAAAAGAGAGGGGGGGGTGTGAAGCAAAGGAAAGGTGACATTCTTCTTTGTTTGTTCATTCTGTCGACCCACCCCTGTTTATTTGGAAGATGTTTCAATATAATAGCAAGCAATAAAATAACACCGAACATTCACAGTATTACATTCAGTACGAACTGCTAATTCTCCTTCTGGAGCATAAGTGTTCCATGCGTTTGTTGAAACAATGGTATCTCTATAAACCGTTGGGGATATTTTATTGTATTTTAAAAACTTGGTGGGGGGACAACACACATAAAAAAAAAAGGGTAAATTAAGGCGGGGGAGGGGTGGGAAGGAGGGAAGGGGGGGGGGGTGGGCCCGCTGCACGGCCCAATTTCCCATAGGTGGCTCGGTAGATGTACTCTACCCGATGTTGCGACTCCAGCGGCACCCAAGGTGTTCACATGGGTCCTAAACAGGTCTGTAGTCCGTTCAGCGTACTTCTACGGAAATGCACTTGGAATAATCACTGACATATCGGTGCTACCTCAACCCCTGGGAATGTCTGCTGGTCCGCCAAAGGCGCCAGATTTATATATTTTTCGCCAGTGTCAGTGACCAGGACTCGTCAATTTCTCAATCTATGGCATATGTACCATAATCGATTTCGAATTTTTGGGATTATTGGGATCTCTGGGGTTGTTTCCAATAGCTGCGACTCGACCACCTTGTTGCCTGTTGCAAAATGTGCAAACTAGTTTATTACCTGCTTTTGAAGACCTTCCATGGTCTGTTCAATAGGAACAGCCCGGATCAGGGGGAATTGCGAGGTCAAAAATCCTCCGGATCCCAATGGATAATCTCATCCCACAGGTGTGAAGATCGAGGGCAGACCACAGCATGTGTAACAGGTCCGCAGATTCTACGCACTGTTTGGACACAGCGGGGCAGTATCCTGTGGACAAAACTTGATAATTGTAGTGGTGTGAGATACCACTCATCATTAAAAACCCCCCTTTTTTTATTATTTGGGGCATCTCCTAAAGAGTAGTGCATATGGAGCTCTAGCAGTTAGCCTCTACAATGGACGTCCATATTCGTCCTCCTCCAGGTTCCTCCCTAGTTGTTCCCATCTAATTTGGTTTACGTCAGTTTTTGTCGTTTGCTGTGAGCTTCCCCAGAACCGACCACTCTCTATAATCTGCGATGCTGTAAGTCCCTGGTTGTGTCTGTTTTCGCGACAGAGCTTTCAAAATGTGGTTAGTGGCGGGAAGGGGAGCGTTTTTGGTGAAGAACGCTCTGGCTGGAGGTAGCGGAAAAATCGGGTGTGGGGACGTTTGTTAGATCGGATTGTTCGAATGTTTAACTGTGTTCGGTATTCCCCTCCAGGTACCTTCTTAAACCTAAGGATTCAACGTATCTTTTCCAAAAAGGGACCTGCGGCATTTTGCCACTAGTCCGGTTGCCAAGTCAGGGTTGGCCCCATTAAAGGGCCATCCTAGAGCGCCTTGAGGGTCAGGGGTAGGTTTATATTTCGTGGTTTCCATACCGACAGTGAGTTGGCCACCGAGGAGAGCGGCCCGTTCAAGCCAATTTAATTAGCGGTTTGGGTAACCAGAGACAAATTCTCTATCTCTAATGGGGCACAACGCCTCTTTCCAGATACACCCATCTTCAATCAGGGTTTGGTCTTTTTTGGGGCGGGCCCCCTGGTGTGAGTTGGACCAATGCGCCGCCTTTTCATAGAGACCCAGGCAAGTCCGCTAGGCCTCCTGGTCCGCGTGGTTTTCTCATAATGGTCTAGTTACTCTCGGTTTTTCACTCCCCAGAAAATTCGGAGATATCAGACTGAAGGTGAGAGTATCATCCTTCAGTCTAAGTGGCCACTCGGTTAGGAGTCTGAAACAAAATATAGGATGACGGGGGAGGAGATTCTCTTTATAATATGTATCCTACCTATCCAGGAGATTTGTTTCTAGGGCATCATTTTTTTTAAATCTGCTTTTAGTGTCTGATTAGCTTGGGGTGGTAAATTGGTAATTGCCTCATAGTGTCCCTTTGTATTTTGGTGATGTAGGAACCCTAGGTATTTAATATGTTTGGTTGCCAATTGAAATAAAGTCAGGGAATCAGTAGCTTTTCAGTTTCCTTTGGGAGGCTAATATTTAGGGGCCCTTGATTTGGTTGGTTGATGTTGAATCCTGATATTCTATTAAATTTATCTAACAGGTCAAAAGGTTGGCAGGAGGTTAGAGGCTTGATAACAGCAGCAGTATATCTCTGCATACAGGGCAATTCTTATGTGACTGGAATGCACGTCATCCCTGAAAATCCGGGTTGTTACGATTTGCGCAGCTAAAGGTTCCATACATAGGGCGAATAAAGACAGGGGGGATAACGGGCAACCATGTCGGTGCCGCTTTTAATTTGAAATAGATTAGAGGGAAACCCTGTGATGTATGACTTGGCTGCGGGGCCCGAGTATAGCGAAATTATAGCCCACTCACCCTTTCCCCAAAACGCCGAATGCCCCAAGCGTCGTTTTAAAGTATGGCAAGTTATCCGGTCGAACGCTTTTTTCGGCTCCAGACTCAACATCATAATGTTTAATGTCTGATTATGGGCTATTTCTAGGCAGATCAATGCATTCGTCGGGTGTTTGTCGCAGCTTGTAACCCATTATAAAGCCGCTGCTTGACTGGATGTATGAGTCTGGGCAGGATGCGACATAATCTATTGGCCAGTAGTTGGGCATATATTTTGACCATCTGTAATTAATTAGGAAAATGGTCTAAATTTTACCAGTCCCTGCGGATCTTATACCAGGTTTTAAATAACTGAGATTGACGCCTGAAGGCATCTGCTCCGGGAAACGGGGCTCTGCTAAAACAGCATTATACATTACGGACAGCCATGGGGCTAGGTTCTCAGCGAAACACCTTATAATACTGCCCCGAAAACCCATCTGGCCCCGGGGCCTTGGAGGGTTGAGGTCGGTGATGGACCTGGGAAGTTCTTCTAAAGTATAAATCGCCTCTAACCCCTCTCGTCCTGCTCGTTCAGCCAGTTGAGGTTGGACCATGCTAAGAAAATCTTCCATGGCCCTTGCCGTTTTGTGATTATGTGCCACTTTCTCTCCATTATATAAATTTCATAGAATGCTTAAATTCCTAGGACTATGCTTTTGGGGTTGGATGTGGCCGGAGCCGTTTTCAGACGCACCGCTGTATGGTAAATTAGGATGTCTAGTGTTTAGTTGGCGCTAGATGGTATCCGGCCTGTTCGCTTTTCGTAAAATTTCCATTGTGACCAAACTCATTAGACTTATCAGCCTGGTGAGACCATTAGTAGATTAATGCAGATTGTGGTGGTCTTTAACCTATTAATTAGGACCCTGGATCTTGTGTCAGTTTGGTTGTACTTGATTGAGGGAGGAACTTAATTTGGATTGGAGGGCTACTATCTTTTATACGCTCTCTCTTTCTACGGGCTGCGATGCTAATTTAATGTGCCTATTATGGTTGCCTTCTGGGCCTACAAGAGGGTGAGGGCACTTGCTCACCGAACCATAATTGGTCGGGAAGAATTGATCTATATACTCCTCAGCCTGAGTCGCATTAGATCTGGGATCTTGAGGAGAGGGGACTCGTTTAATTCCAATTTGAACCGGGTCTATAAGGGCGAATTTGGTTGCACCGCAGCTTATAGGCGCATTTGGTTTCTGACCATGGACATTATCATGGATTCGAAGCTGAGCGACCAAGGGGACCAGGGTATTACGTAGAAATAAAGAAAGTAGTCGATTTGCTTTAAACGTGTGGGGGTGGGAGTAAAAATATAGTTTTTTCTGTTGGGGTGGATAGTTCTCTCCAGATATCTACCAGTGGTTTTTTTGAGACATGCTTTAGCTGTGTCGATCACTTTCTTACGACAGTTTCTAGCGATTTGCACGATCTGGGGTCTAGCTTCGGGTTCAGGTAAGGTTGAAGTCTCCCGATGTTATTATCTGGCCTTTGGCTACTGCAGGAGTTCTGGAAAAAATCCTTAAGAATCGTGCATTGGTCACCCGGGGGCCTACAACGAGGCTATTGTCGTGGCTGTTTTGTACTGATCCCACACACATTTAAGTATATGGCCTTCACTGTCCATCCTAATCGTGTTCAGATGAATGGAAACCTATTGTGAAAGGTACTCGGACCCATATTTTTTATCCTGTAGCAGGCCATGCTAAGTAGAATGTGGAGAATGTCTATCAGGAATTTGGGGACATGGACGGCTAAATGAGTTTCCTGTATTAGGAGGATTGTCTGCCTGCTTTTGCCTTAAGATACGTAAAGGCGACACTTCTTTTCCTAGGGTGTTAAATCCCTTTCGTTTATAGATACCAAAAATTCAGCGCCTATCGTTAGGTGAGTGTAGGGATCTGCTTAGAGATTGTATGGTTGAGGTGGTCCCGAATTGGGGCCTCATAGTGCGTCAGTGATGTGACCTGAGAATAAGTATACGCCATGGGTTGGCCTTTCCCTGCTCTGTGGTAGGCCCGGATCCCCAGGAAGGGAGGGGGAGGACGGAGGGAAGGGGAAAGGGGAGTGGGGAAAAACTGAGTAATAAAAGAAAAAGGAAGAGCTTGTCTGGGCTGATCCAGAGTAGACCTCTTGTGCCCGTTTGTCGGACCGCCAACGCCACCCATCAATGGGAGTGTCAGTCGTGTGGGCGGTCCTCGGTTAGGGCATGTTGTTGGCTCCCATGGACTAACCTCCATGGGTACCTTGTGAGGCGCCGGCGAAGACCAAAGGTGTCTTCTCGAACAGACATGAACTTGTGTGTGTGTGCGGCTAACATAACAATCTTTATTGCAAACTTCAAAGAAATAACTTGTAAAATGTAGACTTAGTTCTAATTTCAGTTCGGCTCCAGGTGCACATCCCAGCGCTCGGGGGCCACCCCGGACCGGTGGGCTCCCACTCACTGGTGTCGATGCATACGTGGGATTCAGCGTGGGGGCTACGTAAAAACCTCCTCGCCCCGTCCATGGATCCCATGCGGCAGTGGGGGCAGGTGTCGCGGTCCAAGGCTCAGTCACACCGAAGTGGGGGCCCCCCGAGGGTTGCCCCCGGAGGCACCCGGAACCCGCCAGCCCGCATGCCGGGGGACCAATTGGCTGACACTGCAGCTGACCAAATAATTGGGGGGCATTTAAACAATTAGTCTCTGCGTTGAAAGCATAGTGATCATTAAGGTAAAAAGAACACAACCCTGGGTCAAACATGCGACCCAATTATAACCCAAATACCCTTTGAGCTGTAATGTCCACCATAGTCAACCTACACTTTAAGATATATCTGTGTACAATTGGCCACGACATTGGAACACCCCCTGGGTTGAACTCCTTCTCTTCTTTTAAATGATCACTCCAGCACCCAAAAAGGGAGTATTGATCAACTCCTATAGGGGGGAGTGAAAGGGAAGGAAAAAAGTGGGGGGTAAGGGGGGGGAAGGAGGAGGGGGACTGGAACAGGGGGGGAGGGGGGGAGGATCCCCTCACACTGGGAGGGGGGAGGATGGAGCGGGGGGAGAGAGGAGGGGGAAGGGGGGAGGGGGAGGAGGTAAAGAGGATGGGGGGGCGGAGGCGGAGGGGCGGTGGAGGAGGTGAGGGAAGGACGAGGGAAGGGAGCGCAGGGGGGAGCTGGGTGGCGAGAGGAGGGGGGGTCCCGGGGCATGGAGAGCAGGGGGGGGAGAGGAGGAGGGGGAAGGGAAGGGGGAGGCAGGGGGGGGGGGGGGGTGGGGCCGAGAGGAAGGGGGAGCCGAATCACGGGGAGACGAGGGGGATTGGGAGGGGAGGGAGGGCAGTGGGGTTGGGGGGGGTGGAGGGAGGGGGGGAGAGTCCAACCCGGGGGGGGGAGGAGAGGGCGGGGGAGGAGAGGGGGGAGGGAGGAGGAGGAGGAGGGGGGGGGAGGGGGATGATGGGAGGAGGAGGGAGAGGGGGGGGAAAGGAGGGGGAGGGGGAAGGAGGGGGGAGGGGGAGGAGGGGAAGGTGGTAAGGAGAGGAGGGGGAAGGAGAGGAATAATGTAAGGGAGGAGGGAGTGATAGAAAGGTGTGGGGGGGGGGAGGAGGCAGACGGAAGACATGGGAGAGGGGGGGAAAGAGGACCAGAGGGGCGGGGGAAGGGGAAGGACGGCGGGGGGGGGGGGGGTCAGCTGGGCCAGACGAGGAGGGGGGGGGGGGTGGATGAGAGGGGGGGGGGGGGGAATGGCGCGGGGGGGGGGCACCTCACCTAACCGTGGTCCCCACGATACAGGGTGCCCCCACTCTGAAGGCACGACCCGGGTCCCAGGGAAGGCTAGCCTCTCAGATCCGCGCCCCACGACCCCGAACCCGGGAATCCCTCCTATAGGCGGAAGTGCCCGATTGCCAGGAGTCTCTTGAGGATGACGTCTGGTATGACGCGTCGGAAGCTCCTCTCCCTCTGTTAGAGAAAATTCGCATGCTTTTCCCGCTCTCGTCTTCTCGCCTTTCAGGGAAGAAAATGAAGAAGGGGATCCGGCGTCTCTCCGCTGCAGTTCTCGGAGGAAGGGAAGACCACCAGGGGGGGGACATCGCGGGAGTAGGACCTATGGCCGGCCATTTTGCGACACGAGGGAAGGGAGAGTTGATTCAGGCCCCTTTTTGTAAGAGGAGAGATTCTACCGGGCCGGCGGAGCTCTGGTAGACCTCGGTTTCACGTGGTTCCTCCGGCCGCGGCTCCCACTCTGTTCCAGGCCGGGGATGCGGCCGGATTCAGCCCCGGATTCAGGTGAGGGGGACAAGAGGGGCCAGGGCTGGAATGGTTCTGCTGCAGTCCCAGCTTCTTGAGGAAGCTGTTTCAGTCCTCGGGCCATACGTAGAGTATTCGCAAAACCCCGTTCTTCACGACTAGTAGGGCGAAGGGGACAGCCATTCTATATTTGACCCCTCTGTTCCTGCAGGCGTTTTAGTTACGGACCCAAGCTGCGTCTTCTTAGGACGGGTAGTCGGGGATAGATCATGGAAGATCTGAAGCTTGGCGCTTAATATTCCATGGACCTGGCCCTCCCTGCGATCGGCAGACCTGCATCCTTATTTTATAAATAGGAAAGCGGGAAACTATATATCTCAGAGGGGGGGCTCCCGCCGCGGTTCTTGAGCGGAGGGCCCTATGAACCTATCAAGGTGTAAAGTTCCTGGGCAGATTTATAGGCCATTATGGTTGACAGCCACTGCTGGACAAAATTCCTCCGCGTTCAGTTTTACTGTCTCTGGGGGACCCCACGGATACGGGGACATCTGTTCCGTCTGTCACGGTTTCGTGCCTCTTTGTATCAGTAGGGTCTCGGATTCTCCAGTAAACTGGGCTACTGTGTGTGTGTCGCTGCAGGGCCTCGTGTTGGCGTCTTTGGTCTCTAGGGACCCGGTCTCTCCCCAGTCCCATCAAAGGTTCCCTCCTCAGATTCCACAGCTCTCTGTTGAAGACTGGTCATTCTCGGCACAGAAATCATCTGAGGTCTTTGCTGGTGACTGGTTCGATGTCCACCCGCTTCTCCGGCCGGGTTCTGCCGCCATCCCTGCCAAAGGGGGGGGATTCAGGGCTATCTCCCGCTGCTGGGGTTTCTTGTAAATATGTAGTGACCGAGGGTCTTTTCAGCTTTGCTTTTCCCTCGTGCCGGAATTCCCCCAGGTGTTCCCCTTCTTATACAAGTGCTGGTCTGATTTGTGGGGGGGTAACTTGATTTTGCCGCTTATTTGATTATAGTGCCGATGCGAGCAGAGCTAGAAACCTAAGGCTTCCATTACTCTGGCTGTCGCGCATTGCAGCCTACCATAACCAATTATGTTAGTTTGTTAACATGGCATCGCAAGGAGATAAGAGAGGAAAAGAAACCCCTCTAGGAACAATAAAAAAAAAAAACAGGTTATAATAATCGACTTGGCGGACATCTCTGGAAGCTCAAATTTCAAGAAAGGTTCCTTTTGAAGAGGAATGCCACATGTTAATATTTAAAATTCATGTATAACGTCAGTATGTGATGACCAATCTGGGGAAACCTTTTTAAGGACCCTCAAGGTTATTAAATTGGTAATACTTCACATGGACCTTTAATTAAAACTCCAATAAACGTGTCACAGTGGGAATTGGACTCTCTGCGTAGATATGGTTTGAAAATGTACTAAGAAACTTTATTTTTCAAAAATTCCTTTAGCTGTCATACGAGTAGAGACATGCCCAACTTTCCCAAAAACATTTAAAAATTAACTTTTTTCTCCAATAAATGAGAGAGAGAGAGAGATCGACCCAAGGCTCCTGTGTGATTCTTTCATCATTCACATTTCTACATGTCCACTTGGATCCAGCTTTGAGACGCCGGAAGGCTCAGCGAAGGGTGAGAACCAGGGAGGGAAGTACTGTTATATATTTGTTCTATAAACAACGGTGTGCCTCTCCTCCAACACCTTTTAAGTACGAATCAAATATGTTAAGGTAAGCAGAGATTGAAGTCTTGGGTAATTACAAAAATGAAATACAGAAATAGTACCAAACATTATAAACAAATAGTGACAAACAATGTGACTATATCCAGATACATAATATAGCACGTACAACACCTAGCAATGGCTTGGACATACAAACAAATGTCAGTGGCCCTGGGGATACCCCTGCGATGGACCTCGCACAGGGTGTACAATGTTCAATTTTACAATTAAAAATGGAATTACCATTACCAATTATTTTTTTTTTATAACTTCAAGTTTATTGGAAGATTTTCAATATAAATAGCATCGCAATACAAATAACACGAACATTCACAGTATTACATTCATGTACGATACTGCTACATTCTCCTTCTGGAGCCCTAAGTGTTCATGCGTTGAACATGGTATCTCTATAACCAGTTGGGATATTTATGTATTTTAAACTTGGGGGGACAACACACATAAAAAAAAAAAAGGGTAAATTAAGGCGGGGGAGGGTGGGAAGGAGGGGGTGCAAAGTCAGGGTTGCCCCATAAAGGGGCCATCCTAGAGCGCCTTGAGGTCAGGGTATGTTTATATTTCGTGGTCTCCCATACCGACAGTGAGTTGGCCACCGAGGAGAGCGGCCGTTCAGCCCATTTAATAGCTGTTTTGGGTAACCAGAGCAAATTCTCTATCTCTAATGGGGCACAAGCCCTCTTTTCCAGATCCACCCATCTTTTCAGATCAGGGTTGGTCTGCCATTGTGTGAGTTGACACAATTGCGCCGCTTTGTAATAAGAGACCAGGCAAGGTACCGCTAGGCCTCCTGTCCGCGTGGTTTTTCTCATAATTGTCTTATTTACTCTCTGTTTTTTCCCTCCCCAGATAAATTCGGAGATATCAGACTGAAGTGAGAGTATATCCTTCAGTCTAAGTGGCACTGGTAGAGTCTGAAACAAATATAGGATACGGGGGAGGAGATTCATCTTTACACTATGTATCCTACCTATCCAGGAGATCTTGTAGGGCATCCATTTTTTTAAATCTGCTTTTAGTGTCTTGATTAGCTTGGGGTAATTAGCCTCATAGATGTCCCTGTAATTTTTGGTGATGTAGACCCCTAGGTATTTAATATGTTTTGGTTGCCAATTGAAATTAAAGTTCAGACTCAGTAGCTTTTCAGTTTCCTTTGGGAGGCTAATATTTAGGGCCTCTGATTTGGTTTGGTTGATTTTGAATCCTGATATTCTATTAAATTTATCTAACAGGTCAAATAGGTTCGGCAGGGAGGTTAGAGGCTTGGAGATCAGCAGCAGTATATCGTCTGCATACAGGGCAACCTTATGTGATTGTGAATGCACCGTAATCCCTGAAATATCCGGGTTGTTACGGATTTGCACAGCCAAAGGTTCCATACATAGGGCGAATAACAGGGGGGATAACGGGCACCCCTGTCGTGTGCCGCTTTTAATTTGAAATAGATTAGAGGGGAAACCCTGATGTATGACCTTGGCTGCGGGGCCCGAGTATAGCGACATTATCGCACCACTCACCCTTTCCCCAAAGCCGAATGCCCCAAGCGTCTGTTTTAAGTATGGCCAGTCTATCCTGTCGAACGCTTTTTCGGCATCCAGACTCAACATCATAATGTTTAATTTCTGATTAGTGGCTATTTCTAGCAGATCAATGATGCGTCGGGTGTTGTCCGCAGCTTGTCTACCCATTATAAAGCCGACTTGATCTGGATGTATGAGTCTGGGCAGGATGAGACATAATCTATTGGCCAGTAGTTTGGCATATATTTTGACATCTGTATTAATTAGGGAAATTGGTCTATAACTTTTACAGTCCTGCGGATCTTTCCCAGGTTTATAAATAACTGAGATTGACGCCTGAAGCATCTGCTCCGGGAAGGGGGGGGGGGGGGGGGGGGGGGGGGGGGGGGGGGCACCTCCACCTAACCGTTGGTCCACCGATACAGGGTTGCCCCCACTCTGAGGCCCGCCCCGGGTCCCCAGGGAGGCTAGCCTCTCAGATCCGCCGCCCCCCGACCCCGTAACCCGGAAGTCCCTCCTATAGGCGGAAGTGCCCGAGTGCCAGGGAGTCTTTGAGATGACGTCTGGTATGCCGGTCGGAAGCTCCTCTCTCCTCCTGTTCGCGCCCTCTGCATGCTTTCCCGCTCTCGTCTTCTACGCTTGTCAGGGAAGAAGGGGATCCGGCGTCTCTCAGCTGCAGTTCTCGAGGAAGACCACCAGGGGGGGACATCGCGGGAGTACCTATGGCCGGCCATTTTGACACGAGGGAGGGAGAGTTGATTCAGGCCCCTTTAAGAGCTCTACCGGGCCGGCGGAGCTGTGTAGACCTCGTGGTTTCACGTGGCTTCCTCCGGCGCGGCTCCCACTCTGTTCCAGGACGTGGATGCGGACGGATCAGCCCCGGATTCCAGGTGAGGGGGACAAGAGGGGCCAGGGCTGGATGGGTTCTGCTGCAGTCCCAGCTTCTTGAGGAAGCTGTTTCCGTCCTCGGCCCTCCGTAGAGTATTCGCAACCCCGTTCTTCACGACTAGTAGGGCGAAGGGGAACAGCCATCTATATTTGACCCCTCTGTCCTGCAGGGTTTTAGTTACCGGACCCAAGCTGCGTCTTCTTAGGAGGGTAGTCGGGGATAGATCCTGGAAGATCTGAAGCTTGGCGCCTTCATATTCCATGGACCTGGCCTCCCTGGCGATCCGGCAGACTGCATCCTTTATTTTATAATAGTGAAAGCGAACTATTATATCTCGAGGGGGGGCTCCCGCCTGCGGTCTTGAGCGGAGGGCCCTATGACACCTATCAAGGTGTAAGTCCTGGGCAGATTTATCAGGCATTATGTGTTCCAGCCACTGCTGGACAAATTCCTCCGCGTCCGTTACTGTCTCTGGGACCCCACGGATACGGACATTGTTCCGTCTGTCCCGGTTTTCAGTGTCCTCTTGTTTATCAGTGAGGTCTCGGATCTTCTCCTGTAACTGGGCTACTGTGTTGTTTGTCTGCTGCAGGGCCCTCGTGTTGGCGTCCATTTTGGTCTCTAGGGACCCGGTCCTCTCCCCCAGTCCATCAAGGTCCCTCCTCAGATTCCACAGCTCTCTGTTGAAGAACTGTTTCATCTCGGCACAGAACTCTCTGAGGTCTTTTCTGGTGACTGGTTCGCTGTCACCCGCTCTCCCGGCCGGTTCTGCCGCCATCCCTGCCAAAGGGGGATCAGGGCTATCTCCCGCTGCTGGGGGGTTCTTGTTAAAATATGTAGTGACCGAGGGGTCTTTCAGCTTTGCTTTCCCTCGTGCCGGCATCCCCAGGTGTTCCCCTTCTTAAACTTGCTGGTCTGCTTTGTGGGGGGTCACTTTGATTGCCGCTTTTATTTGATTATATTGCCGATGCGAGCAGAGCTAGAAACCTAAGCTTCCATCTACTCTGGCTTCGCGCATGCGCCTCCCATTACCAATTATTTTAATTGTTAACTGGCATAGCAGGAGATAAGAGAGGAAAAGAAACCCTCTAGGAACAATAAAAAAAACAGGTATAATAATCTGACTTGGAGGACATCTCTGGAGCTCAATTTCAAGAAAGGTCATTTTGAAGAGGAATGCACATTTAATTAAAATTCATTGTATATACAGTCAGTATGTGATGACATCTGGGGACTAACCTTTTAAGGACCTCAGGTTAAATTGTTAATACTTCACATGGACCTTTAATTAAAACTCCATAACGTGGTCACAGTGGGAATTGACTCTCCTGAGTAAGATATGGTTTGAATGTACTAAGAAACTTTATTTTTAAAAAATCCTTTAGCTGTCATCAGAGTAGAGACATGCCAAACTTTCCAAAAAACATTTAAAAATTAACTTTTTTCTCTCACTAAATGAGAGAGAGAGAGAGAGAGAGAGAGAGAGAGAGAGAGAGAGAGAGA
>WSYH01004278.1:0-55221 GCA_036426205.1 Ascaphus truei
CTCTTCACGCATACTGTTCTTTATTTGGACAGGTCCTGCCGCAGCACTGACCAGTTTTTGACAAACTTAATTCACTCCCTTCTCCGACCTGGCCGAGCATGACACAGAACACACACACAGATTGGGGCACGGGGACACGAGCTTGTGACAACTTTGTTCACCAAGGAGACGGACAGAAACAGCCTCCTTCATGCGAGAAGCCAGCACCCATTACCCCGTAAAAAGGTTTACCCTCCTCTCAGATGGTCAGGGTGGCTCGAATAGTGAGTGATCCAGAGGAAAGAAATAGACAGCTCATATGGGTTAAAGTACATCTACTGACAGGGGTTGTAGCTAGAAGGATGTCCAAAGTAGTCTTGAACGAACTAAATGATTCAACAGGAAAGTACTTTTGCAGTACAATAGCAAGTCATTTGATGCGCGTTGCCATGGTGATGCGTCGCGTCACGTCACATGACCCCGCGGCCATGGCGGCACGCCACCGAAGACAAGGTAGGACACACTGCAGAGGCCACACGCGACCCCCCAGCACTTAATTTAAATGCCGTGCGGAAGAGCGCGGGGCCTCTGCAGCTGTCGCACCCCCACTGAAAAATCTTGCGCCCCCCAACACTAAACTATTCTAGGGGTATGTATCCTAACTCAGGCTCCTCACCCCACTTTCCCCTCCCCCGTTTTCCTTTTTGGATTTTGGACCCCGCTGGGGACTCATGACGTCACAGGGGTTCAGTGAGTGAGTTTTCGCGGGTTTTCTAGGGGCCACATCAGGTTATAAATATGATCACTGCTGTATCACTGTTGGTGCTCTTGATAAAAGGCTCCGTTGGGAGCCGAAACGTTGAGGAATAAATGTCACCTTTGGATTTTGGAGTGCCTGTCCTGTTTTCTTCTATCTGATGTGCTGCCTTGCTGACACCTGGTCGGTTTGCACCCTACTACCACCCGTACCAAGACCAGATAACCCAGGAAAACTTGTAGTGGGAAACGCTCAATACTTTGCTATTTTCACTGTAACTTTTTGTACCATGAAATATGTCTTAAATAAACATTTGATAAATATTATAGTACTGGAATAAATCACATCTTCCTGCAGAATATCCTTCTAAAAGCAGAACAGCAGCTAGCAAATGCTGCAGCGTCGATGCCAAATCACTACAATAACGTAACCCTTGTCTGCTGGAAAGGCCAACGGCGCACAAGGCATTCTGGGTCCCATCGGATGAGAAGGGTTAAAGGGACAGATAGTGCAATATTGTGCAGGTCCCAAACATACGCGCGGCAAGCAGAATTCTACCCACCCCTGCGATATGCGTGGAAAGGTCCATTCCAAATTGGGCTGGTCCCGCAGTCAACACCACTCTTCCAAAGAACGGGTGAGACACTATTTGCACGGCACGGGGGGGAAGCTGCTGCTCTTTCTGTTGCTGACTGGACAGCTCGATCATTTCTTGCATGAAACGTAATCCATCCTCCGCATCTATCGAGCTCGCCGCCTGCAAAACAAGGAACGTTATATATTACCGAGCTCGCCGCCTGCAAAACAAGGAACGTTATATATTACTGAGCTCGCCGCCTGCAAAACAAGGAACGTTATATATTACCGAGATATATTACCGAGCTCGCGCCTGCAAAACAAGGAACGTTATATATTACTGAACTCGCCGCCTGCAAAACAAGGAACGTTATATATTACTGAGCTCGCCGCCTGCAAAACAAGGAACGTTATATATTACTGAGCTCGCCGCCTGCAAAACAAGGAACGTTATATATTACTGAACTCGCCGCCTGCAAAACAAGGAACGTTATATATTACTGAGCTCGACGCCTGCAAAACAAGGAACGTTATATATTACTGAGCTCGCTGCCTGCAAAACAAGGAACGTTATATATTACTGAGCTCGCTGCCTATGTTTGTGAAATAGAAGTGTTCAAATACATGGTGTATGCACATATTTGGAGTTAATTTTCACAAGTACCCTACGTAACAACTTTACTCTCACAAATATAGAAATATCCATGACTGACGGGGACTCTGTCCTCTATCAGTGACGCCATTATTCCCAGAGACACATTGGAGCCGGCATCAGAGATAGCCTCCTGCATGGCTGCCTCAAGATCTATGCCCATCTGGAAGCCAACCATCGGCTTCCCACCGAGACCATAAGGACATAGGAGGTAAGGAACCAATGGGAGAACGAAGGTGAAAGAAGACACAACAGGGAAAGAGGGCATGGAGGAGAAGGGGGAATGGGAAGGAACGATTGGCAAGGCTTTCCACCCTTTCTTCAATGGTAATGTGTATGTTACGTTCTCCTTTCATTGGATATATTACGGAGTAATTAAAGCAGTATGCATCAATAAATGTGGACCCTCACCTGGTTTGCATGTTGGACCAGCTGTACTCTTCCATCTTTCAGGTGAATCAAACTGACGCCCATCTTCTTCAGGATCTCCAAATGTTCCGAGTTACTGGCCATGAAATCTCTCGCTCGTAGGGGGGGCCTGTTCCCACTGCCAGAGATCTCGTCCCTGCCAAAGCCCAAAACAGACGGTATATTAATAATGCACGAGAAAAGGGAAAGCAAACAAACATTATTACTTCAAGCAAAATAGAAGAAAGAGGTTACCGGCCGCGTCGAGAGAGACAGGAAGCCAGCGGTCAAACGGATGAGCTGAAGAATATCCAGGCGCTAATATCACCATATAAAGTGATATTTATTTTACATAGAAAGACCAACGTTTTGGCCTCAAAGGGATGTGTGTGTATCTGTGTGTGCATATGTATGTGTGCGTGCACGTACGCGCTTATACAAACACACACTATCTGTTTAAAGGATTTCAGTTTGTAGATGTTTACGGCACACCACTGCTTTTACTCCTGAACAGAAACACACATTGTGCTAGATTTATCACAGTCTCTCCGCTGATAAACTAGAGCACATTCATTTTGTGATACATTGGGATCGTTGTTTAGCTTTAGAGACTTTTGATGGACACTTGTCTTTAACATAGGAAAAAATGTACTTCATAAAGAGAATAATTTCAGTTACAATAACAAACGAGATCCTCCCCAGTTCTACGAGCCTGAAAGAGTGGCTTAGCGACGAAGAACATTTCCTTTGAAGCCGCAATCCTACTTTCCTTATTTTAATAATTTTTATTTTTTTTGGAAAGTTATAGGATTGAAAAGCAAAGGGGTTCTGAGGCCGTACCGCGTTCATTTCCGCTCCGGGGACCCCCTGCTCCCCGAGATTCTCATCTCCGCAACGGGCGGGGGGGGGGGCGGAAGCAGAGCCGGCTGGGCTGTGTGGAGCCATCAAATGACAGATTAAATATCCCGCATCATGAGGGCCAATAGGAAACCGTGACATCATCCCTTGCGGATTCCTATTGGCCAGCGCGACCAGGACATTAAAACTGGTGGCACTGCTACTGGCGCCCCGTACGGAGGTGTATATCTCTGGGAGCAGGGAGTCCCCGGAGCTGGAATGAACGGAGTCCATCTCCCGAGACTTCCTGCTGCCCATCTAGGGGGAAACTTTTCTGAGAAGCATATGCTCCTTTTAAGCAAGTCAAACGCTGTCTTGATCCCCGATTTAGCTCTCCTTGTACAGGTCACATGGCACATACAGTATTTACCAAGCAGCTTTCTCCAATCGGTCACGTTCTGGCGCTTTAAGACGCCTTACAGTCCTTGTATGGCTTAGAAGGGTGTCTTCCAGCACTGGATTGGGCCCTGCTTATTTAGTATTTCTTTTTCTACGTGTGTTTGTATGTGTATATATGCATATATGTATATATGTATATATGTGTGTGTGTATGTGTGTGTGTGTGTGTATATATATATATATATATATATATATATATATATATATATATATATGTATATATGTATGTATGTATGTATGTATGTACAGGCAGTCCTCGGTTATCCGACGCAATGCGTTACTCAAAATGGCGTCGGATAGCGAAGCGTCGTAAAGCGAAACCCGTTTTCCCATAGGAACACAGTTTAAATTAAACGTTCCGTTCCTGAAGGCATTTTTAATGCTAAAATACACAGAAAATGTTACTCAAGCAATAAGATATGCAGCATACACATAGATTATGATGTAAACATTATATTTATTGATTACAGAACTGTAAAATAAAACTATAAAAATAAAACTATGCTGTATTCTGTACAGAAATGTACATGAGCAAAAAAAAAAACACATCAATTATTGGAGGAAGATGATGGGGGGGGGGAATCTTCAATAGACAACGGACTTTTTGGAGGTGATGTAGGTGCGGTTGAAGGTTTCGGCCTCTTGAAGAACCTCTTCATTGAAGTCTGGACAGATCCTTTCCTTTTCTGCGTGTAGATCTCTCTATAGCAGCTGATTTGGTTAGACACCCCACGACTGACTGTTGAACTCCGTTCAATGTTAGGGTCATTGTCCTCAAATATGGCCAGTGCGCTATCAATGTGCTTGAATGCCGCAGCCAACATTTTGCTAGACAAAGATTTACGTGGCTGTGGCTGTGCCACATCAGCAGATTGGTGGGCCTCCTCTTCAGCAATTTTTTGCTCCTCTAATTGCATGAGGTCTTCATTGCTCAACTCGTTAGAATGTGAGGCGAGCAACTCCTCAATATCCTCGGTTTCCACCTCCAAGTTGAGATCTCTGGCCATTTGCACAACAGTTTCTGTAACTTCTGCAACAGTCTCTGTAAGGCCTTGGACATCAGACACAAAATCCGGGCACAAATTACGCCAAACTCCGTTTAGATTGGATTGTTTCACCTCATTCCATGCCTCTCCGATGTTTCTCACTGCATGAAGAATGTTGTAACCCTTCCAAAATTCTTTTAGGGTTGGACCACCTTCCACATCGGTTGCTCTGATGGCCTGGGCAAATGTTCGCCTAAGATAGTAGGCCTTGAAGGAAGCGATAACACCCTGGTCCATCGGCTGTATCAGTGAGGTGGTGTTGGGGGGCATGAACACCACCATGATGTTTGGATGATGGTCATCCAGGTACACGGGATGGCCAGGAGCATTGTCCAGGAGCAGCAACGCTTTGAAATCGAGGTTCTGGTTCATGCAATATAATTGCACAGTCGGAACAAATTGATGCTGGAACCAGTCCTCAAAAAGGCTCCCTGTTACCCATGCTTTACGGTTGGACTTCCAAATCACTGGAAGTGTGTGCTTTGCATAACCCTTGAATGCCCTAGGGTTTTCTGCATGATAAACAAGCAAAGGTTTTAGCTTGAAATCACCTGCAGCATTTGAACCAAGCAGAAGAGTCAGCCTGTCCTTTGCAACTTTAAACCCGGGCATAGATTTTTCCTCTCTTGCAATGTAGCTTCTACTGGGCATTTTCTTCCAGTAGAGCCCAGTCTCATCAACATTGAACACTTGACGTGCGCAATAGCCACCGTCCTCTATAATTTTGGCCAATGTAACAGGGAAGGTTTTAGCTGCCTCCTCATCAGCACTAGCAGCTTCACCGGTCACTTTTATGTTATGCAAGTTTGCCCTCTCTTTAAACCGCATAAACCAGCCCTTACTTGCAGTGAACGTTTCCTCAGTGGCCCCTTCTCCATGCTGTTGCTTAATGTCCTCATACAGACTAAAAGCCTTGGCCTGAATTAAGGCTAAACTAATGGGCACATGACGCTGGGATTGATCTTCCAGCCATATGATGAGGAGTTTTTCTACCTCAGCAATATGCCCAGCACGTTGCCTTATTGTCGTACCTTGCATAGGTGCTGAGCCCTTGATCTGTTCCAGGATTCTTGCCTTGTCTTTTATTATAGTCACAATAGTTGTGCGAGGTATATCCAAGGAACGTCCAATTTCTGTGTTCGTCTCTCCTTTCTCAGAGCGCTTTATGATGTTGTGTTTGGTCTCCAAAGTTATAGATTTTCTATTCCTTTTTGGAGTAACAGCACTTTGCTTTTTGCTTTGATCAGCCATGGTTTAGGGCCTAAAATACACCACCAAACCTTCACACAGACTGTTCAGAATGATCTCCTTAGCCTGCAGCCGTCTGGTTGTTCATTTGTAGCAATTTTTTAAAGCGTCGTAAGAGCGTCGGATAAGCCGTTCGGGCGTCGTAAAACGGGCCATAGGGATGCATTGACAAGCGTCGGATAAGCCGTTCGTCGTAAAACGAAGCGTCGTAAAACGAGGACCGCCTGTATATATATTTAGGCACTGTACCGTGTATTCGTGTCATTGGATGTAGCACTGGGCTCTGTCTGTGTTTCATGTTCTGTCTCTGGTTTTAAATATATATTACCATGCTCAGTAGCACTCCTCTTTGACACTTATACGCAGTGTTCGACAAATCCAGTCAACCACAGACCCGGGGCGATTGGATTTGACCCCGTGGCGACCTCCTCATGGCCGCCCAAGCAGCGCACACGGTGATCGCGCTGAAAAAAAAAAGTCCCCTACCTGTTTGGTTACTTGGCGCGCTCCCATGATTTGTTTGTGGGCACGCGGCCAGGCTCTATACGAGCCCGCGCATCACGCTCGGCCATGGCGATCTTGCTGGAAGGAAGTACTCCTTTTGCTGCCTCCCGCACTCCCTCTGCTGCCTCCCCATGCTTATCGCACTCCCTCTGCTGCCTCCCCATGCTTATCGCACTCCCTCTGAACGTTATAATTACCGGCTCGCCGCCTGCAAACAAGGAACGTTATATATTGACTGCGCTCGCTGCCGCAAAACAAGGAACGTTATATATTACGAGCTCGCCGCCTGCAAAACAAGAACGTTATATTACTGCGTCGCGCCTGCAAACAAGGAACGTATTATATTACTGAGCTGCCCGCGCAAAACAAGGAACTATTATATTACCGAGCTCGCTGCCATGCAAAACAGAGGCGCGTTATATATTACCGAGCTCGCCCCTGCAAACAAGGAACTTATATATTACCGAGCTCGCCGCTGCAAAACAAGCGAAGTTTTATATAGTAGCTCGCCGCGCAAACAAGGAACGTATTATATTACCGAGCTCGCGCCTGCAAAACAAGGAACGTTATATATTACTGAGCTCGCCGGCCTGCCAAAACAAGGAAACGTATATATTACTGAGCTCGCCGCCTGCAAAACAAGGAACGTTATATATTACCGAGATATATTACCGAGCCGCGCCTGCAAAACAAGGAACGGTTATTATTATGAACTCGCCGCCTCAAAACAAGGAACGTATAATGACTGAGCTCGCCGCCTGCAAAAACAAGGAACGTTATATATTACTGAGCTCGCCGCCTGCAAAACAAGGAACGTTATATATTACTGAACTCTCCGCCTGCAAAACAAGGAACGTTATATAGTACTGAGCTCGAAGCCTGCAAAACAAGGAACGTTAGATATTATGAGCTCGCTGCCGTGCAAAACAAGGAACGTTATATATACTGAGCTCGCTGCCTATGTTTGTGAAAATGAAGTGTTCAAAACATGGTGTATGCACATATGTGGAGGTTAATTTTCACAAGTACCTCCGTAACAACTTTACTCTCACAATATAGAAATATCCATGACTGAACGGGACTCTGTCCTCTATCAGTGACGCCATTATTCCAGAGACACATTGGAGCCGGCATCAGAGATAGCCTCCTGCATGGGCCTCAAGATCTATGCCATCTGGAAGCCAACCATCGGCTTCCCACCGAGACCATAAGGACATAGGAGGTAAGAACCAATGGGAGAACGAAGGTGAAAGAAGACACACAAAGGGAAAGGGGCATGGAGGAGAAGGGGAATGGGAAGGAACGATTGGCAAGGCTTTCCACCCTTCTTCAATGGTAATGTGTATGTTACGTTCTCCTTTCATTGGATATATTACGGAGTAATTAAAGGCAGTATGCACAATAAATGTGGACCCTCACTGGTTTGCATGTTGGACCAGCTGTACTCTTCCATCTTTCAGGTGAATCAAAACGAGCCCATCTTCTTCAGGATCTCCAAATGTTCCGAGTTAGGCCATGAAATCTCTCGCTCGTAGGGGGGGCCTGTCCCACTGCCGAGATCTCGTCCCGCCAAAGCCCAAAACAGAAGGATTAATAATGCACGAGAAAAGGGAAAGCAAACAAACATTATTACTTCAAGCAAAATAGAAGAAAGAGGTTACCGGCCGCGTCGAGAGAGACGGAAGCCAGCGGTCAAACGGATGAGCTGAAGAATATCCAGGCGCTAATATCACCATATAAAGTGATATTTATTTACATAGAAAGACCAACGTTTTGGCCTCAAAGGATGTGTGTGATCTGTGTGTGCATATGTAGTGTGCGTGCACGTACGCGCTTATACAAACAACACATATCTGTTTAAAGGATTTCAGTTTGTAGATGTTTACGGCACACCACTGCTTTTACTCCGAAAGAAACAAAATTGTGCTAGATTTATCACAGTCTCTCCGCTGATAAACTAGAGCACATTCATTTGTGATACATTGGGATCGTTGTTTAGCTTTAGAGATTTTGATGGACACTTGTCTTTAAATAGAGAACTGGAAAAAAGTTCATAAAGAGAATAATTTCAGTTACAATAACAAACGAGATCCTCCCCAGTTCTACGAGCCTGAAAGAGTGGCTAGCGCCGAAGACATTTCCTTTGAAGCGCAATCCTATTTCCTTATTTTATAATTTTATTTTTTTTGGAAAGTATAGGATTGAAAAGCAAAGGGGTTCTGAGGCCGTACCGCGTTCATTTCCGCTCCGGGGACCCCGCTCCCCGAGATTATCTCGCAAGGGGGGGGGGGGGCGGAAGCAGAGCCGGCTGGGCTGTGGGAGCATCAAATGACAGATTAAATATCCCGCATCGAGGGCCAATAGGAAACCGTGACATCATCCTGCGGATTTCTATGGCCACGCGACCAGGACATTAAACTGGTGGCACTGCTACTGGCGCCCCGTACGGGAGGTGTATATCTCTGGGGCAGGGAGTCCCCGGAGCTGGAATGAACGGAGTCCATCTACCCGAGACTTCCTGCTGCCCATCTAGGGGAAACTTTTCTGAGAAGCATATGCTCCTTTTAAGCAAGTCAAACGTCTGCTGTGACCCCGATTTAGCTCTCCTTGTACAGGTACATGGCACATACAGTATTTACCAAGCAGCTTTCTCCAATCGGTCACGTTCTGGCGCTTTAAGACGCCTTACAGTCCTTGTATGGCTTAGAAGGGTGTCTTCCAGCACTGGATTGGGCCTGCTTATTTAGTATTTCTTTTTCTACGTGGTGTGTATGTGTATATATGCATATATGTATATGTATATATGTGTGTGTGTATGTGTGTGTGTGTGTGTATATATATATATAATATATATATATATATATATATATATTAATATTATAATGATTTAGTATGTAGTATGTACAGGCAGTCCTCGGTATCCGCGCAATGCGTTACTCAAAATGGCGTCGGATAGCGAAGGTCGTAAAGCGAAACCCGTTTTCCCATAGGAACACAGTTTAAATTAAACGTTCCGTTCCTGAAGGCATTTTAATGAAAATACACAGAAAATGTTACTCAAGCAAAAGATATGCAGCATACACTAGATTATGATGTAAACATATATTTATTGATTACAGAACTGTAAAAAAAAACTATAAAAAATAAAACTATGCGTATTCTGTACAGAAATTGACATGAGCAAAAAAAAAACAATCAATTATTGGGGAAGATGATGGGGGGGGGGAATCTTCAATAGACAAACGGACTTTTTGGAGGTGATGTAGGTGCGGTTGAAGGTTCGGCCTCTTGAGAAACCTCTTCATTGAAGTCTGGACAGATCCTTTCTTTTCTGCGTGTAGATCTCTCTATAGCAGCTGATTTGGTTAGACACCCCACGACTGACTGTTGAATCTCGTTCAATGTTAGGGTCATTGTCCTCAAATATGGCCAGTGCGTATCAATGTGCTTGAATGCCGCAGCCAACATTTTGCTAGACAAAGATTTACTGGGCTGTGGCTGTGCCACATCAGCAGATTGGTGGGCCTCCTCTTCAGCAATTTTTTGCTCCTCTAATTGCATGGGTTTCATTGCTCAACTCGTTAGAAGTGAGGCGAGCAACTCCTCAATATCCTCGGTTTCCACCTCCAAGTTGAGATCTCTGGCCATTTGAACAACAGTTTCTGTAACTTCTGCAACAGTTCTGTAAGGCCTTGGACACACGACACAAAATCCGGGCACAAATTACGCCAAACTCCGTTAGATTGGATTGTTTCACCTCATTCCATGCCTCTCGATGTTTCTCACTGCATGAAGAATGTTGTAACCCTTCCAAAATTCTTTTAGGGTTGGACACCCTCCACATCGGTTGCTTGATGGCCTGGGCAAAAGTTCGCCTAAGTAGTAGGCCTTGAAGGAGCGATCACACCCTGGTCCATCGGCCTGTACAGTGAGGTGGTGTTGGGGGGCATGAACACCACCATGATGTTTGGTGATGGTCATCCAGGTACACGGGATGGCCAGGAGCATTGTCCAGGAGCAGCAACGCTTTGAAATCGAGGTTTGGTTCATGCAATATAATTGCACAGTCGGAACAAATTGATGCTGGAACCAGTCCTCAAAAAGGCTCCCTGTTACCCATGCTTTACGGTTGGACTTCCAAATCACTGGAAGGGGTGCTTTGCATACACTTGATGCCCTAGGGTTTTCTGCATGATAAACAAGCAAAGGTTTTAGCTTGAAATCACCTGCAGCATTTGAACCAAGCAGAAGAGTAGCCTGTCCTTTGCAACTTTAAACCGGGCATAGATTTTTCCTCTCTTGCAATGTAGCTTCTACTGGGCATTTTCTTCCAGTAGAGCCCAGTCTCATCAAAATTGAAACACTTGACGTGCGCAAAGCCACCGTCCTCTATAATTTTGGCCAATGTAACAGGGAAGGTTTTAGCGCCTCCTCATCAGCACTAGCAGCTTCACCGGTCACTTTTATGTATGCAAGTTTGCCCTCTCTTTAAACCGCAAAAACAGCCTTACTGCAGTGAACGTTTCCTCAGTGGCCCCTTTCCATGCTGTTGCTTAATGTCCTCAACAGACTCAAAGCCTTGGCCTGAATTATAGGCTAAACTAATGGGCACATGACGCTGGGATTGATCTTCCAGCCATATGATGAGGAGTTTTTCTATCAGCAATATGCCCAGCACGTTGCTTATTTCGTACCTTGCATAGGTGCTGAGCCCTTGATCTGTTCCAGGATTCTGCTTGTCTTTTATTATAGTCACAATAGTTGTGCGAGGTTATATCCAAGGAACGTCCAATTTTGTGTTCGTCTCTCCTTTCAGAGCGCTTTATGATGTTGTGGTTGGTCTCCAAAGTTATAGATTTTCTATTCCTTTTGGAGTAACAGCACTTTGGTTTTTGCTTTGATCAGCCATGGTTTAGGGCCTAAATACACCACCAAACCTTCACAAGACTGTTCAGAATGATCTCCTTAGCCTGCAGCCGTCTGGTTGTTCATTTGTAGCAATTTTTTAAAGTGTCGTAAGAGCGTCGAAAGCCGTTCGGGCGTGTAAAACGGGCCATAGGGATGCATTGACAAGCGTCGGATAAGCCGTTCGTCGTAAAACGAAGCGTCGTAAAACGAGGACGCTGTATGTATGTATGTTGTATGTATGTATGTAGTTTATGTATGTTATATAATATATATATAATATAATTATAATATATATATACACACACATATATATATATATCAGCAATAATATATAAAGCAATAATAAGATTGCAAGCCCTATGTAGCAGGGAAGGATTGTCAATAGACCATATAGAACATACTAGACAATCCTTCCCAACTACATAGGGCTTGCAATATTATTATTATTATATGTACGTACATGTGCACATATGTATGCATGTGTTACAGGTCTGCTCTCCCCATGCTTATGCATCCTTGTGACCTAGCTCGCATCCCCCTGACTGCTGCCTATCGCACTCCCTCCTGCTGCCTCCCCATGCTTATGCACTCCCTCTGCTGCTCTCCCCTGGCCTGATGCAGTCCCTCTGCTGCCTCCCCATCGATGTCTCCCCCCATGCCCCTCCGGTGCCCCCCACCCCCATTCTCACCCTGTTGTCCCCAGTCTCACCTGTGCCCCCTCCCCCGTAGTCTCACCCTGTCGCCCCCTTCCCCCATAGTTCACCCTGCCGCCCCCTCACCCCGACTCACCCTGTTGCCCCTCCCCCCAGTCTCACACTGTTTGCCCCCTCCCAGTCACCCTCTGTCTGTCACCCTCTGTCTGTCTCTCTCTGCCTCTCTCTCTGTCACCCACAACTCTCTCTCCTCTCTGTCGCACCCACTCTCTTCTCACTCTGTCGCACCCACACTCTCTCTGTCGCACCCACTCTCTCTCTCTCTCTGTCGCACCCACTCTCTTTCTCCCACACATCTCTCTCTCCCCACCACACTCTCTCTCCCTCCCACACTCTCTCTCTCACCCACACTCTCTCGCACTCTGGATATCTTATTTACCCTGTATATCTTAACTGGCCTATACCTACACCGAAATAACCTATAGCTTTCTTTCAGATCTGACTCTCAAGCTTCACACGGGAGACATCGGAATCCCTCCTAACCCAGAAGAAGGTAGGGAACACCTCCCCTCCAACATATAACGTTGCGGGAAATGAGGGTAACCTGGACATTTAGGGACTGCGGATGCGGTAAGATCCCAGGTGGAATTGCGCTTTAGATATTGTGAAGCGGGGGCGTCCAGGCACTGGTTAAGGGGTGCAGGAAACTAGTCATTCACATGTGGCTTTTTTTCTAGATCCTCGACATTTACACACACATACATACACGACACACACACACAAGTAACAAGGACTAATTGTAGTATAATGTAATGCAAAAATAAACGATGTCAAAAACTAATGTTCTTACTAGAATTTATTCATTTATTTTATTTTTTTTAAAGCGGGCTGGGGGAGGGACTAGGGGTGGCCCTGGAGGTGGGGTGTTACAGCAGGACTAGGTGCGATGTAGATTTTGGGTGATTTGTCGACCAACTGTGCTTTTTACGCTTCTTCTTCCGTACATACACATCTATAGTGTTGTGGTTATTTTGGGGGTTAATATGAGCTTATGGGGTCTGTATGTGTAGCCTTTTGAATTGATCCTGATATCTTCAACGATACACGTGTACACACACACACACACACACACACACACACACACACACACACACACACACACACTTTCTTGTCCATAACACGGACAGTGTATGCAGCGCAGTACATAGAGTTCTCCAAACACGAGTCCCTCACCCACAGAGCTTACAATCTAATGTTGGTCACTGAGGCACAGTGGACTTGAGTAACTTGTCCAAGGTCACAAAAGCCGACCCTGAGCAAGTTACTCAATCTGATATTCATGACAACAGCATGCAGCGTCTCCTTCAGAATATGAATTGGTGTTTTTAAAAACAAAAAACAAATGACCCCTATTTTTGAAGTTAGTTTGTAAACATTGAGAGTTCAGACTTGGGAGCGGTTTGATTTCCTTTGGCAGTTCAAATCGTTGTCTGGATTTGTTTAGGGAAACCAATTAGACTTCCCTTCTTTACAGAAAGGTTGTTTCTGGCTGGTTACATGGGATTGCACCTTTAACGTCTGGTACAAAGAGAAGATAATTATTACAAACAAGCAAATATAATGCAGCTGAAGTAAATATAAGCGGATAAGAAAAGGAGCTCTCTTACATTCGGGAAGGGCCCCGCGGACAATTCTTATCCACCACGTTCTTTAAAGGTTCCCGGATGCTTTGTGCGTACATCGGGTCGTTTGGGAAGAGGATCTGGGTGTTCGGACACGACCAGTCGAAGTTACTGTCATCCAGTTCGGTGTAGTGTGTAGTCTGGAATGAAAAGTGGCTTTAGCATTAGAAAACCATTTCCTTATTTCGGGGATTATTCTTTAAAATCTCACAGTAGCAAAACTGGTGCAAGTCCCCGGCATTTAGAGTTTAAAAAAGCCTACAGCCTTTTACTTCCATTTAGTTTTTATTTTGCAAGATTTTGTTCTACATACAAGTCTGCCGTCACCTCTTTATAAACTGTTTTATTCGCAATAGTCTAACCGTGTGAAAGGTGCAAGTACAGCAGCAGATATTGCCGTGTAAACACACTGCTGCAGGCTCGGTGGCTTCTTAACCCTAGGAGTGGCCGTTCTGTTCCCTGAACGCAGCGATCAGAGCTGGAACCAGCCCTATGGCATACAGGTAACATCATGCAACAAATGCTGGTATTTTAGGGGGCGATCGGACCGAAGTGGATTGTCCTGCATTGCTGTTTACATAGGGATGTCCCCCACAATGTGATCACTACACCAAGGAAGAATATGGTGTAGTAAATGATGTAGTAAAATTGTGTTTATTGCACGATCAGCTTAGCAATGAAGGTGTAGTCCTGTTGGATGAAACATGTTGGTGTTTCCTACACCTTCATTGCTAAGCTGATTGTGCAATAAACACAATGTTACTACACCTGGAGTTGCCCTATCTATTTTTGATCCACTGATGCGGATGCTCCTTTCCTTCTACAAATCCTGATCTCTACCATTGAGGATTGCACGCTGCAGAGTTTTTCCCTGTCTGGATCTCACTGTCAGGTAAAGGGAACAGCCCCTCTGTGTTTACCTTCTCAGTGCCTGCTGTTTTATTGATCTAAACCCTATGGGAAGGTAATCACTTACCAGGTGACCAATCTCTGTGGTAGCCAGGTGGGCACCACTAGGTCCCTTAATCTCCCTTGGGTGATCTCTGTTATTATACAGTTATTATGGACATTGGGACTATACTCTGTATATATTGTTCTTATACAATAGAGCACTTACTGGTGAAGCCCCATCTACCAAATCACCAATATGTAAAGATTAAGTCATCCCAGATACCTTTACTGAAATCTGAGGCAGTGATTCACCATGCTCTGATAGTGGATATCAGAGCTTGATCCAGCGTTACCGGCAATGACTTGAATGGCAGTTAAGTGGACTTATCCTAGCTTAGCTTCAAGTGAACTGTTAGTCTAGTTATCCCATCAAAATTCTCCCTCCAGTGAATTCATACGGTCTTGTATCGTGTAATAATGTCTACCTCTGGTTTTTTCTAGACAGGTCTCGGCAGAGATCTCTACAACATCTTTAGATAACCCCATTGTTCTTCTTTTCTACCCCAGCAAAATGTAGGGCTTCGTAAAATAAGTGCTCATGTAGTCCCGGACTTTTGATGCCGCATCCAAGTATAATAAACTAACCTTCGTCTTTTTACACTGATATCCAAGGCACAGGACCCAACCACATTTGTGACTACTACTGATGTTAGTATGTGACATTATTCCCCAAGATAACACCACAGTGACGGCTGCCTTTCTTTACCCAAAACTGACACCTAGAACAGGTTTTAAATAGTTATTTAAAGTTAGTTTGTAAGCATGGTGAGCTGAGAATTGGGGTGGGTTCGACTTCCCCTGGTTGCTCCCTTTTATTTGAGGTCACGGTTTAGTAGATGAGGTTGAAAAAAAAAAAAAAAAAAGGTTCAACCTATTTTAAATTTAGACAACAGATACTTTATCGTATATCCGTACTTACAGTATACTGATCCAGAGGAAGGCAAACAAAAAAACCCAGTGAAATATCATCCAATGATCTCTCATAAGGGGACAAATAAATTCCTTCCTGACTGCCAATTCTTGCAATAAGATTAATCCCTTCCCATGTTTACTTATTTGGTGTATCCCTGTATACCTTTCCTTTCCAAAAAATATGTCTTTTTTTTAAACAAATCTATTGTATCTGCCATCACAGTCTCCATGGGTAATGAATCCCACATTGTAACTGCCCTTACTGGAAAGATCCCTTTCCTTTGTTGCTGTGAAATCTCCTTTCTTCCAACCTTAAGGGACGACCCAGAGTCCTTTGTACTGCCCTTGGGATGAATAGTTATTTTGAGAGCTCCTTGTACTCTCCCTGAATATATTTGTATATAGTTACCATATCCCTTCTTAGACGCCTCTTTTCTAATGTAAACAAATCTAATTTAGCTAGCCTCGCCTCATAAATCAGATTATCCATCCACTGTATTAATTTGGTGGCTCTTCTCTGCATAGAGGGGTATAACTATGCTTCCTTTCCTTCCACACCTTTGCTCCCCTTAACTTGATTGGTTCTGTGATCTCTCTCTCATGCACAGGACCTAACATGTGAGTACTACAGACGTGTACGTGACATGTTCCCTCCAGATAACACAACATATTCCGTTAGAACACATGAGTTTCCAAAGGATTGCACGGCAGTGTTGGTGCGGAATGTCACCGCGGATCCCCCCAGAGGGGAGAATGAAACATCCTGCACCTGCAGAGTGACGCTTTGAACTTATTGCACCCAGGGCAGTGTAGGGCTTCACTGCGGACCAGAATTACTTATTTCTATTGCAAAGCAAGCAGCACGGGAGAAAGAAAAGGAACACGTACTGTATTTTTTTTGGCGCTGGTGGGGTTTGCAGTAGAAAGCCACAGAGGTAAGAGATGTGCTTCTGTCGTGAAAATATAATCTTCTATATCAAATATAAGGTCTTCCCGCTCCGAGAACAGCAAATAGAGATACTTAAACATCTCTGCCAGGAAAAAGGAATCCATTCTACAACAAGAAATAAACAAAATAGATCAATGGCTGCGATTTCAGAAACAATGTTCTGCATATTATATTTATGAGCCACTGATTGAGGAGAGAGGGGGGGGGAGGAAGAGGGGAATGGCGCCTTTCTAAAAGGAAAACGGCGACGCTCTTAACTTTGTAATGAATAGAACTAGGCGCACGATGACCGGAACAAGCGGAGTAGTATATATTACCTGTCCTCGTGACTCCCGGTGCGCACGTCTTTCACTGCGGCGAATCCACACGGCACGCGAGCGTATTTATTCAGATTGTCAATAATAGTTTTCCCCACATCCAGGTAATACGGATCTCCGGTGGCCTGTTGATAGGTTTATTAATACACAATGTACACAATGTACACAATGTACACAATGTACACACGAGCTCGCGCGCTGTCCCCAGAGCCACAGCAAAAAAAGCAAGATGCCGCAGCGCCAGAGAAGGTCAAAGACGCAGCGACCTGGGGGGGGGGGGGGGGAGGGGTCTGGGGCATACTTCTGTCTCGGATTTGCCGCGATGTGACTCCCTGCTGCCGGGGAATACCACGGTTCCATCCCGCCACTTTCCTCGGATGTGGGGACAGTACGTCTGGCTACATTTGTATGTCAAAACCCTTTGTACATCATCTTTTTACCAAATCTGACACCTATAAGTATTTATTAGTTTAAAAGTGAGACTTGGGAGGGGTCTCATTTCCTCCGGCTGCCCCCCGTTTGCAGGGGCACCCCTGTGTGATCAGCAAGTCCACCTCCCCATATCCTTATTGGCTCTCTGATAAGTTGCTTTACAAACACTTCCCCATTCAGAGGCCCCTAAGGCTTCGGGCCCCAGTTCTCCCTACTGCCCGCGCGCCTGGCGGGGCAATTACGGGGCATATCTGCCCTGCCATTGGCTGCGCGCCGACCATGTGACTGCGCCGCGGCACGGGTAGACAAAATTATTGTGTACGCTGGCAGCAGCGAAGACATCACAGCGCTTTGCGCGCCCACACACAGCCACCAGGGCCTGTCCCATAGAGGGCTGTGCTGAGTGGCGCGCACGCTGTAGTGAGTGAGTGCGCTCCGCCGTGACCACCGGGGACTCGGCCTAAGAAATGTAACCGGACGGCTTTTAAAAACCGCCAAAGTCCCATTACCAGGAAATTGCAACTCCACTTCCTACCCCGACCCAAAGATGCAGCACTGTGCCAATTAACGGGTTACACAGCCCGTATTAATGACATTTTTAATAAACCCATTTTTAGTTTTTATTTACAACGTCACTGGCTGCTGTTTTAACCTAGGCAGTATCGGGGTTAATCCAACAACTACAAGTACTATTTTAAATGCAACTATTTTAACTACATTTTTAGGGTAACAAAAAAATAAAAATAAATTGCACTGGGCATGGTATATCAATAAGACCTTTAGGTAAATATAATGCGCAGTAGTGATACGAGCAGACTGGTTTACTGGGAAATTACATCAGAACTGGAGTTACGACTAAGAGGCTTAATATTTCCCCACAATGCAGCCGATGGGGTCGTTTTCAGACGAAATTCACCATTAACTTCCAAGTGGAAGGTTGGGTGCTCGGGCAGAGCTAGGATAAGTTCCCGGGTCAGTTTACCCAGCACACGCAATGTCACGGGGGTAAGCGGCGTGAGAAGCCAGAACCCCAAGCAGGGTTTGTTCTTACTTTATACAGGAAATAGGTACTTTCTGCAAACTCTGGTCTTAGTGGATGCTGGGCCCAGTGAACTCGAAAATCTGTTGTGAAAGCCTGAAGATAAAGAACACACCGTTTCAGACACAAGCTTTCATTTCCTTCTCACCCGCTGCAGAATTTTCCGCAAGTCCCTGCCTAAAATAAAGTGACTTGCCCAAGGTCACAACGAGCCGACACTGGGATTTGAAGGGCAGCGCTGTTCCCACTGAGCGTGTCCTTAATTTGTTCAAAGGAGCTAAACGTGCCGACCCATCATTTTTTTTACATATAAAAACACACACACTTTATAAATGGAAGCCATAGAGCGGATTGACGCCATTCCAAGCTACATGGATTCCAGAGGTATTTCGTTTAGAAATTCCCTTACAAGAATTCATGTCTGGGAGAAACAATATGGGAACTGGTGTCAGCCTCATTCTGGCAGCCAATAGAAAGCCGTGGTATCAGTCACATGACATTACAGCTTTCTGATTGGTTGACCGTGCTGATGTTTTTTTTTCCTCAAACACTGAACTAAAAAAAAAAAAAAAAAAACTATCATGTCGGCAAACAGGGGCTCCCCGAAGTTTGAGCGGTTGGGTTCAGATTAATGGGACCCCCCGGACGTATAGGGTGTAAAAATAAATAACCTTGGTTTTGGGGAGGAGGTTACTACTTGCAAGTATATTGACTTATGTATAAAATCGCTACAGATGTAGCAGAAAGCAACATGAAGTAACACAAAAGAATGCGTTAAATAATGCATGTTTTCTGCTTCGATTTGTTTTCAATGGTGTTACTGTGAAATAAGGTTAATGAAGTATAATACTGAAGCTAGAATCCGTAGTTTGAACACCAAAACAATACATAAGAATATTCCTATGTTACGTACTTAAGGACAGTGTAAGCATGATAAAAAGCACAGCATACCAACAGATCAGCAGAAATTATCACAAGTTTGTATGCATTTAAAAGTAAAGTTTTGGGGTGAAAAAAATGTAAAAGCTGTAAATACACACACCACTTACCTCTGGTAGGAAATTATGCTTTTTTATGACCTGGTACAACATTTCATGAGTTTCTATTGCTGGTCTTATGTCCCCTTTCAGAACCTAGAAAGCAAAAATAAATATATATATATATTCATAAGATAACTATAAATGCAACACTAACGTGTGACTACAGTACATGTGTAATGCAACACTAACGTGTGACTACAGTACATGTGTAATGCAACACTAACGTGTGACTACAGTACATGTGTAATGCAACACGGCTGCGTGACTACAGTACATGTGTAATGCAACACGGCTGCGTGACTACAGTACATGTGTAATGCAACACGGCTGCGTGACTACAGTACATGTGTAATGCAACACGGCTGCGTGACTACAGTACATGTGTAATGCAACACGGCTGCGTGACTACAGTACATGTGTAATGCAACACGGCTGCGTGAGTTTCCCACAGAGGGGAAACAAGAAGAAAAGTCCCAGAGCCAGAGAAGGCCGCCGGCACCCTGCAGTCCCAAAGCCAGAGAAGGCCGCCGGCACCCTGCAGTCCCAAAGCCAGAGAAGGCCGCCGGCACCCTGCAGTCCCAAAGCCAGAAAAGGCCGCCGGCACCCTGCAGTCCCAAAGCCAGAAAAGGCCGCCGGCGCCCTGCAGTCCCAAAGCCAGAGAAGGCCGCAGGCACCCTGCAGTCCCAAAGCCAGAGAAGGCCGCCGGCGCCCTGCCGCCCCAAAGCCAGAGAAGGCCGCCGGCGCCCTGCCGCCCCATAGCCAGAGAAGGCCGCAGGCGCCCTGCCGCCCCATAGCCAGAGAAGGCCGCCGGCGCCCTGCCGCCCCATAGCCAGAGAAGGCCGCCGGCGCCTTGCCGCCCCAATTCCAGAGAAGGCCGCGGGCATCTTGCCGCCCCAAAGCCAGAGAAGGTTGCTGGCGCCCTGCCGCCCCAAAGCCAGAGAAGGCCGCCGGCACCCTGCACTTCTATTAAGTATCCATTATAAAAAGTTCAGACCACATAATACATCATTTCCTGTCACCAGCAACACTGCCCAAAATCAGATAGCAAATCTCCCGGTTAATAACTTGGGTGGGGAGGTGGTACGCGCCCAATACCGCTGGAGGAGCCGATAGCGCTTTGCTTTCTAGAGACAGAAGTGATGTATATACAGATGCTATTACCCCTGTCAACACACAAAACGGGTGATGTCTTTAACCATTGTTTTCAATAGCATTACAGTTATATGATGGTCAGCCTTAAGGCATCGCATTAACGAGGCAATAAACTCTGTTTCAGATGTAGCCCTTAAGAGACAAAATACATGCAAATGAAAGGCCCTATTTAATATGTGCAGGTGTACTGATGTATAAAGATATTTGTATTGGCCAATACAGTTATGTTGGCATTTATGGGGTTACGATTTGTCTTTGCAAAAGTGGGAGGGTTTTAGTGAAGTTACAAATGAAATGCCCTATTTAATCCACGTGTCACTTCTGCGTGAAGAAAGCACGCGAAGGTGCCTGTAACAGCTACGGGTTCGTACGGTGGCTTTGGACGCATGCAGCCTCATCCTTCACGTCCTCCCAAGTGAAATTATTTAACGGGACAGCGTTTGCTACCTGATTTGGGACGGTGTTTGCTACCTGATTTGGGACGGCGTTTGCTACCTGATTTGGGACGGCGTTTGCTACCTGATTTGGGACGGCGTTTGCTACCTGATTTGGGACGGCGTTTGCTACCTGATTTGGGACTGTGTTTGCTACCTGATTTGGGACAGCGTTTGCAACCTGATTTGGGACAGCGTTTGCAACCTGATTTGGGACGGTGTTTGCTACCTGATTTGGGACGGTGTAGAGGATGGCGGGACGTGATGCATTATGTGGTACAAACTTCCTACATTGGATGGAAGTGGCACGTTTTACGCAAGAACAACTGCAGCGCTCCCGCGATCGTCTCTCGCGCTTTGGAACTTTAGATGCATTGTAGGTCATAAAGCCTTTTAGGGGACCAACATCGGGGTTCTCCAACGATGCAATTGTACTGTACAGAGCTTTCTAAACCTCATAGATCTCATCCTCAAGAGCGCTGCGCCATTTATTGGACGGTACATTAGCAGAATACCCGATGAAGGCCCCCGAGAGACTGGAAAGCTTGTAACACAACTACTTGTTCTTATAAAAGGTCTCATACCCCCTACTCCCTCTCCCGACTGTTACTACATGGAAGAAAGGACCAACCCTGTGACCCACCCTTCTTTGCATGCATTATAAGAAGAAATCTATGAGGTTTGGGAAGCTCTGAACACTGGGATTACATCTATGGAGAATGGGTCCCTAAAACATATCCTAATGTCCCACTGAATATGGTGTAGGACGGCAAATACTTAAACGTTATTAAACGTTAACTCTCCAGGTTTCATTTTAGGATCTACACACCGGCGATGAAACAACAGATGTAACGGCCAGACCGTGCTATCACTCCACATTCAGGGCGGCGAGCGCCTTACCTGCAGACCGGGGAAAAACGCCAGCAACGAATCCATCCACGTTCGCGCCGTTAACATCGGTTTGTGGATATGAACGTCAAGCAGAAGGGGAGGCTGACTGATATACCTCATGATGGCGTCGTAATGCTGAACACGGAGAAACCGGTGTTACGCACACGTGTTAACGGTAACACTACTCTACTGGCACGTGCAATTCTATACCCACAACACATTAAATTCTTACAATCAAGCACATAAAAATCCCACGTGTGCACATTCACATGTCTCAGACAGGTCTGCATCCCTGCCCTTACCCATTATCTCCTAGCATACAAATGCTACCACTGCAGCCAGGGATTCTGGGTAATGACATGCAAATCCGCACTGAGTCACTCATTACTTCTTATCCATTTTAACATTAAGCCCTATGAAATTCTCCATAGATTAAATTATACAGGTAGAAATAATTGGGTCAGCAGCGCTTTCCTCCACCTACTTCTGGGTGTCTACAATTAGGTATGTTCTGCATGAACTAAAGTCTGATACCAGCTATCGAAGAAACGACACAGGCTCTTCGATGGCTTCGATGCAGATAAGATTCTGTGCATACAATGATGTAGAAATATGCTTCTAACAATAGGAAATTTGGTCTGTAAAACTTTAAGAACAGAAGGGATTTAAACCTGGTTTGTACAAGTCCTGATTGCTGTGTCTTACTTTCTGGCCTAAAAAAGGTCATTGGCACACCCATAAAACCGCAGGGTAATGACAAAACACAGCACATCAATATACGTGCATTTAAAGGGACAATACCTCCTAGGACCAGAGAGTACAAGTGCCATATTTAAGAGCTTATATGAGACTGGCTGATGTCTTTTTTTTTTTAGCATCATCATCTGACACTTAAGTGCAACCTACAAGATCCCAGGCAGCAGGCAGCTACTCGGGAAGATCAGGTCAAACAAAGCAAATTCATTTTTTTATCCAATGGGTGACTAAGGTAATAGATATGGGAGGAGTCGGAGATGCGGCTCATCTTTGACATTGTCCCACATAGATTCAGAGGGGGGGGGGGGTAAGGTGACCCAGTGGAGAACCTCCGGGATCTGCATTGGGACTGCTGCTCTTTAATATATATTAGTGACAATAGTCTGGAGAGGAAAGGGTGCCTTTTTGCAGATGACACAAAGATCTGTAACAGGGTTGACACTCCAGGGGGGTGAGGGGGTAAATAAAATGATTAATGGGTTTAGATAGATTGGAGGAATGGTCAAGTGTGGCGATTTCCCGACGGGTCATCAAATTCAGACTGTAAGCTCTGTGGACCAGGGAAAGTGTAACAATTTATGTACAGCTCTGCGCATATCAATATTTGTGTCTCTTTGCAAGTCCACCAACCTCGGCTGCTCCTCTGTTTACATCTCGTAATAAAATCGGATGACATAAATCGGATTTATTACAAATGAAGCAACGGAGCCTGCCATTTACTTATTCTAACAATGATGAGAAGTCATCCACCTACTGTATTAAATCTTTCCAGGTAGCTGTCATCCCCCAGCAGTACGTAGGCCTTTAGCAAATATTCGTAGTAAGAATCTATCCCGGCTCCAACACCACTGTCTTAAAAAGATACAATGCATTTTATTTTAAAAGATACATACTAAAAGTGAAAAGTTATTTTAATGCATTACACAGGTTCGTTAATAAGTAAATTGCTTTTTTGAAATTTTATATCAGTTATTGAACAAAGACCGAATCATACAGGGTAGTCTGCACAGTTGCTGTCCCCTCTAGCAGTGGTGAGAGGTTATGGGGTCAGTCCCTGCAAGCACAGTGTACTAATGGCAGTGACATGTTTAAGGGGTCAGTCCCTGCAAGCACAGTGAACTAATGGCAGTGACATGTTTAAGGGGTCAGTCCCTGCAAGTACAGTGTACTAATGGCAGTGACATGTTTAAGGGGTCAGTCCCTGCAAGCACAGTGTACTAATGGCAGTGACATGTTTAAGGGGTCAGTCCCTGCAAGCACGTGTACTAATGCAGTGACATGTTATAGAAGGGGTCAGTTCCCTGCAAGCACGTGTAAACTAATGGCAGTGACATGTTCAAGGGGTCAGTCCCTGCAGGACCAGTGTCTAATGGCAGTGACATGTTTAAGGGGTCAGTCCCTGCAAACAGTGTACTAATGGCAGTGACATGTTCAAGGGGTCAGTCCCTGCAAGCACAGTGTACTAATGGCAGTGACATGTTTAAGGGGTCAGTCCCTGCAAGCACAGTGTACTAATGGCAGTGACAGGGCAAACACTTTAGGTGCCCTAAGATGTAGCCACTACACCATGCCCTTTTGTGCATGTTTTCAACGGAGATGATCGCAAGTACTTAATCATGACCGTGGAATCCGGTGGCACTTGGCTGCTGCTGGACTTCCGGTTCTGTACGGTTTAAAGACGATCCAATGTGTCAGTTGGTACGTACCTTTGCGCACCCAGTCTCCCGTATGAATGTTTATGGTCACGCCAACCAGATTACTGCTCCGCTGCCTCTTCTCCCAAAGAAAGTCGAGTGCTTTCCGTGCGTGCTCCTTCAGTAAAGAGGAGAAAGACGGATTATCCTACCAATGTTTCCGACGGTCGCGTTCTTCCTAACATGACCAATCCCATCCACCGCCATGGCAATCCCATCCACCGCCATGGCAATCCCATCCACCGCCATGGCAATCCCATCCACCGCCATGAAACCTTGCACATGATCTCTTTTACCAGGCACACTTTGGTTGTGGCTCAGCTTTGTAATTCGCCGCTGATCAGTACTTCTAATGAACAAATCCCTTCTCTAAATATTACGGCCATAGGTACTTGTACACTATATGTGTGTACGCTGCCTTCATTAGCCAATGAGATAAGGGGGGGGGGGGGCAATTAGCAGATAAGATTAGAATTTACAGTCCATCCAAGAATAGAAAGAAGTTTATATTTCGCGGAATACAAATAAGTAAGATAGTGATTTATTGGTGCTGGACCTGCTGCCAGCACATGTATGAATGATTTCATACCCATGTCATACAATAAGATGCCTCATTGCATTCCTAGTTTTTTCCCCACTCGCTCACTTGATTTTTTTTTTTTTTTTTTTTAAACAGTAATTTATTCTTAAAAATATCCATAACCTAACTTAGTACCGCTGCCAGGCCCCTCCCGATTACTGACATAATTGCAAGCGATTAGTGAAAATAATTGGATTTCAAATAATCTAATCCGAGAGCCTCAAATGAAGACCTCTTCTCTGATGACAACCCTTTGTAGTCTGTATGGCAATCAGCTCTGTGCTGCCTGCTGGGGTTGAAAGGAGACTGCAGGGCTCCCATATGGACACGACTATAGGTTTTGATCTATCAGAAAAAGAAATCCAGGTTGTCGTCTTTAAGGGGCTTCCTATTGAGGTCACTTTATGTTTAAAGGTAGTAGAAACTAATGTATCCCAGGGATCCCTGGTTTCTTGTGTGGCCCTCTATATGGGATTGTCCCAATAGGTAGATCAGCGCATGCGTGTAGCTACAGTTGTGCAAATAGAAAAGGTTTAACGCAAACCTCAAAAATAGATATTCCAGTAAAGCGGCTCAGAGCGGCAAACTCCAAGATCAGGGTCCCGGCACAGGCTGTACACGTGTCCGTCTCTGTGCCCGTGCGTGCCTCCGGCCTCCTGATCCCAAACTTCAAATTAACCTGCCAGCAAACAACACAGATTACAGAGATATGTATGGGTGGGGAGGTGTATAGGTGTGGGGAGGAAGTGGGGGGTGACATATAGATATAGATAGCAGCAGCAGCAGTTAGAGAAGGAAACATAAAAGCAATAGAAAATAATGCCAGTACTTAATCCAATTGGGTGACAATATAACTAATCTATTTTAATGTCTTTATACCAGTCTACTAGCAGCAGAAAAATGTATGCTAAAAACAAGAACCTGTGAAATATTGCCATCAGCGTTTATAAACAATGGAATTCGTTGCCAAGCAAAACTGCACAGAAATGACAGAAATGATTGTATAAATGATGTTTTATTTGAATGGTACAAACATGCCATAGCGTGGGAATGAGGACAGCTTTGTATGTCAAGAGTACACAAGTTCATATAGGGGTGGCCAACTCCAGTCCTTAAGGGCCACCAACAGGTCAGGTTTTAAGGATATCCATGCTTCAGGACAGATGGCTCAGTCTCAGTCAAAGATTGCACCACGTGCTGAAGCAGGGATATCCTGAAAACATGACCGTTGGTGGCCCTTGAGGGCTGGAGTTGTCCACTCTTGGGTTAAGACAAGCTGGGACAGTAGGAAGACGATCACTGTCCAGAGGAGCGTACTATCTAAAAAGGAGGGGATCGGTGTGTGAGAGCTTTTTTTTAGCAAGGGTTTGGCTAGCAAACATCAGGACTGAGTATGAGGTCCCAGTACGAAAGTAAAAGAAAGATGTCAGGAGATTGCGGGACAGGCCTCCGTGAAAAAGTGCTTTTATAAGGAACGTTAAAACATATGCATGGTAGGGGAGGGTCTGATGGAGCGAGAGAGCATACAGAGGCGTGATTAATATACAAAGATATATGAACTGTAAAATGGATATTAATGGCAAACTCGTGTGTGAGGTTTGTTCAAAATGGGGGAGATGGGTGTTACAGGAGCGGAGATGCTGGAGACTGTGCCACTTACTCTTGGGTACGGGAGGCCACTGGTGGTGTTGAACGCTGGCAGTAGCTTGTACCCGAGTTCCTTGGCCATGTGCAAGAGCTCATCATTGTACCACTGCATGAGTTCCCCTTTCTCTCTCAGCATGATGGCAACCGAGTGTCCCCCGAGAAGTCCTCTGTGGGTTTCATCGCAAAACAGAAGTTATTTTCCCAGCCTCAGAACCTCACTGAAGATCGGCAGCGAGTAGCACAAACGCTTCGGGAGCTTTTGTCTTCTTGCAAAACTGGTTTGTTTAGGACATGTGGAGAACTCGAGACAAAGGTAAAGAGACAACAGGTGGCTGTAAAGCAGAGGTGGGCAAACTCCAGCCCTCAAGGCCATAGGACAGATTTTCAGGATAGCCCTGCTTCAGCAAAGTTGGTGCAGTAATTGACAGTCACCAGTGCTGAAGCAGCGATATCCTGACAACCCGACTTTCGGTGGCCCTCGAGGACTGGAGTTGCCCACCCCTGCTCTATAGCGTAGTACATTAGGTACGCAATGTTTGGCATTTAAACAAATGCACTCACTATTTCACAAATATACTTTAGGCATAATAATTTGCCACCCTGGAGATTCCGGTGTTACAGCCGGCGCCCAGCCCGGCACTGGTCAGCGGCTCTCTTCCCTTTACTCCCCCTCCCGAGTGCTTGAGTACTGGCAGCACCATTCCAAACCCGTCCGCCGTCAGGTTCGCAGACGCCGGCTAGTCCTCGTTTGGAAGCAGGCCCTTCAGAAGAGCCTCCCAACGCGTTACTCTTCAGGGTTTCATCGGGGGTGGGTTTTACAGTTCATCTCACCCATTACCTTTTATAACCATCAGTATTAAAATAAACAATTACATATTTGTATGTGGATGATTGAACACATACACACACACACACACACACACACACACACACACATTTCATGCCAATTTCTTAAAGTGTTATTCTCCTTATTCCACTACATTGTTGTGTTTAACTCACAATGATCTTTTGCACAATTTGGCTCGTACTGTTAAGGACACTTTAATACCTGCGCTATTACTAGTTAATAATAGATACAACAGTAGCACAAGTAGATCGTTTTTATTTCTACACTCATGCAAAGGTATCTATCATTGACCAAGTAATAGTCAAAACAACGATTAAATGTATGTGCCCAGTTTAATCTCTCACACAGCAACATGCACATGAAACGCTGAGAGGCAAAATGCGTTGGGGTCTTCTGAGGTGCCAAGTGCCAAACTAGAGCCAGCATCTGCAGACCTGACTGAGAAAGTGACCAGTGATCGGAGCAACAAATGAGCCATTGACAGTACGTGATCGCTCCACGGGAGAGACGCTGAGCAGCGACAGGCTGGGCACCAGCTGTGACACCAGAGCTCCGAGGTCTTCCGAGTGACAATTGGTTTAAGTGGCAAACATTGTGTGCCTAATATACAACACCAGTGTTTCCCAAATGGGGTTCCGTGGAACCCTGGGGTTCCACGTAGCAGTTCCAGGGGTTCCACCATGGCTCTCCTCCACCTCCCTCTCCCCCATAGCGGCTGTGGAGAGGGTGAGCAGCCACGAACACACAGACTGTTTGCTCCACTGAGGCTCGTGCAGGAAGCCCCGGCTCTGCACGCTGCTCGTTCAGGGAAGATGCCGCTAGCGCAGCAGGCTGACACGTGGCAAAAGCTGCTGGTGAAGAAAGAGGAGAGCGAGGTGCATGAGAAGGGAGCGCGGATGGCGGTTACAGCTCGCGCCGGAGCAGGAGAGCAGTGACAGGAGAGGAGGGGATATCTACTTATAAGGAAAGTGTATGGCAGTATAGAAAGGTGTGAGTGAGCAGGGGAGGTATATAGGAAGGAGTGAGGGAAAGTGTATGGGAGAGTATAGGAGGGAGTGAGGGGAAGTGTATGGGAGAGTATAGGAGAATATAGAAAGGAGTGAGGGGAAGTGTATAGGGGGAAGTGTATAGGAAGGAGTGACAAAACATGTAGTTGCCTTCCCCCTGGAAAAATGTAACTTTCAATTTAAAGGTATTTGATCTTGAACCAAGAAAAAAAAATTTCATGTGCTATTTAAGGGGTTCCATTTTGTTGTACAAAATAAAAAAGGGTTCCACGACTAAATTTAATTGGGAAACACTGTACTACAGTATAGAGCCGTCTGTTTCTCCGTTTCTTACTTTTAGTCGCAAGAGTTCTCCAAATCTCCTAAACCAGTGGTTCCCAGTCAGTCAATGACTGAGCCCCTGTGAGCCTCCTGTGCTGAGGGATGTGATTAAAACTGGACCTGTTGGGGGTTCTTGAGGACTGGATTTGGGACGCATTGCCCTAAACAAGAGATCGGTGCAAGGATATTTGTGGAGGATTTCAGGAGAGGAGCACCACAGAGATCATATAAATACTGGAAACTAAATTGGATTTAAGTCAATTATAATACTTTTCCCCTTGAAATATCTATTATCCTCTTTTGAATACATGGTTTGTACTTAACCGACGTTTACACATCACCACCCGGACTAACGACATTTTGAATATAGATTACAGCTGGGGTAGAGTTTCAAATTGATGTTTATATAATCGTCAGGCAAAAATGCCTCCTTTAGGAGTAAAAGTAAAATCGTCATTTAGACAGTGGTTCCCAATTGTGTTTTTTAAAGCTGGGCATGTTTTTTTTCTGTCTGGTTCCATGTGTGTGTTATTTTAGTGTTTATGTTAGATGTGTTTTGATTCAAATTAAAGTTATTTTTGTATTACTTTGGACACATCTGTTGTATATTTCCCCGTCATGGCCCCGCCCCCCACGCATCCCAACGCTCCCCTACAGACCGCACAACGTGGCTTTCAACTGTGCACGCGCCGCCAGGTGTGCGTGCTGCAGGTAAGACAGGGGCCGGAGCCTACGGGATTACAACCCGGGGGATTGAGGAGTTTTCCCCCAAACCTGAAACCTAGAAGTTGTTTTAAAATCTTTTTTGTTTTGTTTTAAGGTTAGTTCACAGAGAGGTAGATGGGGCTTATGAGGGGGGCTTATGAGGGGTTTGATTTTCTCTGGCTGCTCCCTTATGGCTAATGTCTGTGTGTCCAGTAAATTTGCTCAGGTGAAGCCCCCTCTCTCTCACTTATCTTTATTACATCTCTAAGGACAGGGGGGGGGGGGGTAAAGGTAAAGACAAAAAACTTTGAGAACACTGCCATTTAGAGGCCCCTAAGAAAATCAATCTGTAATTAATTTCCCCCCAAAATGTAAATTGTTAGAGGCCAATCAGATTGTTAATTTTCTTACAGAAGTTTGTTTCTGGCTACGTGGGAATGCACTGTTACAAGGATGTCAGTGCAGGGAAGGTGCCGCCTCTATAAATCCCTCCATGAAATCCACTCTTTTTTTGTCACTTTTGCTCACGCCTCTCCGCCTCCGCCCCCCCCCCCACCCACCCATCCCAGAGCCACCAAGGGTGGGATCCAATGGATTAAGATGTCATTCTTCGATTGGAATTGAAGAAGCAGACGTCTTCTACTACGAATAGTATTGCATCTCAAGAGTCTCCCAACAGATCAGATCTTGTGTCAACCCCCAAGCCATCTTCAATTCCCTTACTGTAGTGGCATCAACAACGTCCCCTTGGAGGGACACATAATGTGGCCCCTAAAGTGGCCACCTCTATGGCCCAGAGGGCCACGTGATACTGGCTCTCGTGCCATAGCTGTGCACCTACGGGTTGGAAATGACTTAAATATATCTAGATAAATTATATTCCTTACTGTTAACGCCACAAAATCTTTATTTTAAGTACTTACTACTGACCCCTTTTACCTTAAATTAGTTCGAGTAACATAGCAAGTCGGGTTTTAAAGAAAGCTACCTCCATTGTATTGAACCTGTTAATTGGGCGAGATACTGATCCTATATTTATAGCTATATTTATCTTGAGGAATTCCACACGGATTAGGTCTTATAAGAGAATAAAGTCCTTCCTAACTCCTATCATAAAGTAATCAGATTTCTTCTTGGATCTGCATCCTTCCTACATTTTAACTTGTTCGGTTTAGCGCTGTATTTTCTATCACATTACATTTCCACCATCAAACACCAGAGTTTACTCATTTCTCCTCACATTAATACTCACCCCAGGACTCTGATATTGGTCTCAAAGACAGAGACTACAATGTCATTATCTAAATTTACATCATTAATCACTTTTCTGACGGCATCTTCGAACTCCGCGGTTTTGTTTAACACCTGAAAGAGAAGAGCGTAACCAACGTCATATTACAGACATTGGGTTGGGAAGTCTACGCTGCCTCCACGCCGTTCCAAGAACCGGAACCCTGTCCGTCCCATTAACACAGTTATTCCCAACAAGGGGTTCGTGAGACGTCTCCAAGGGGGGTCGCCAAAAAAATAAATCTATGTAACGGCGGATCCCAGGCTGTATAGTGCAGGCACTTGGAAGCAGTATGACCTTTATAAAGCTCCAGACTGCCCCTTAGTGTGTGTGGTACAGTTGTCAATTAACCCGAGAGCTTCAAAGTCGCTCCCCATAGTGCATTGCATCAGCTACTACAAGGCATTGTGGGCGTTTGAGAGGCTCCTGCAGTGATAGACAGCTATATCCCCACACAGAGGTCCAGTTTGGGGCCTTACTAAGTGTGCTGTCCCTCCACAAGCTCAGGACACTATACTGCACGGGATTAATCAAATGGTTGTGTTCGCAATATTATGGTGAGTGAGCAAGACAAATTATTAATTCGGGGTTCACAGAATATATTTTCTAGCAGGGGGTGAACAACGTAAAGATGGTTGGCACCCACCAGTATAACGGATCTCACCCGTGGCTCTGAGCAGAGGTCGCAGATGGAAAGTGGAGGATGTGTGATCTGTGTAATAAATGATGCCTTCTCTCTGGAGCCAGAATGTCTTAGGGACACTTTTCCACTAGACAAGTTTTTCCTCAACCAAGGGACTATTAAAAGTGGGCATCAGAGTAACACGTGGGACGTGTACAATGGGAAACACTGTCACGGGGTGTTCACCAGCCACTAATAACCCAAATCATACATGTCACTAAGCAAAACATGCTTATTCTTCTAAAAAGTACAATTCTACATCATGCCAAAAAAATAATCATTTGTAAGGATATTAACACTAACTGGCATCCTTAAATTAATTTAACCATGCTAAAAAGCAATAAGATTTTGCATTTATTAGGGGCCCTGAATGGGAGAGTTTTTGCTTTACCCGTAGCCCCGTCCTTTAAACATTTCCATAGTAAACAAATGCTTTGCAGGTTTTTACCATCTTTAACTCATGTTTGTTTGTTAGTGTGCAGACCTATTTTCTTTTCTTTGAGAAGTAATTATGAAGTCACCATTACTCAGATACACAGACGTAAACGTAGCGCTCCCAGCACGAACATTTATTTTTCACAAGATACAAATAAAAAAACGTTACTTGAAGTGTGAGTGAATATGTCCAAATAAACCAAATGACTGAGTTTAAAAAAAAAAAAAAAAAAAAAAAAAATGTTTTTAACCCACTAATTTGAACAGGCCATTTTATTTTAGTTTTTAGTTTCCTTAAAAAAATAAAATTCAGCAGGGGGGTAATGGTGGGGGGGGGCATAATCAATTTGCAATTTTGTTGGCTAAAGACATTTAAATAATAAAAAAAAAATGGTTAAAAATACAAAAAGGAGAAAAAGGAGAAAAAGGAGAATTACAGACTCAAAGAAAGCAGAAGCATATGCATCTTTACACAGGAAGAAAATAAGTGACAATTTCACTTTATAGGGTATTGGATCTTTATAAAGACGCCAAGTACTGTAGATTTAAAAACAAGAACACTTTTCCGGCTGCAAAAGTGTGACGTTGTGTAGTTGTTACATGAATCCTCTGCCCTTGCAGATGTGACTTCAGGTTAAATGATTCATTTACCCCTATTACTAACACACGAGGTGGCAGAGAATCTCTCTCATTAGACTAAGTGAATACGTTCATTAGAATGACCGAGTCCCTCTTCTAACTTGTTCACACCCCCAGACAAAATAAATACCATTTATTTAAATACAGCGCGTGTACATATTACCAATAAGGATACATAGAATATATTTCACACAAGGATACAATACATTACCAAGACCACTGATATAATGGTAAAATAAGGACTAAAACATACTGGACACCTAACAAGCTCCTATTAAACCCCCAAAATACCCACAACATATATATAAGCATATGAGTGTCAGAGGAGTGCTACTGAGCATGGCAATATATATTAAAACCAGAGACATAACATAAAAACACAGACAAAGCTCAGTTTTTAGCACATCTAGTGAGACTCATACACGGTACAGTGCCTAAATATATATGTATAAATATCTAATAAGTAAATGGTCTTTTAGTTGACATTTTGGCCCAAATGTTGTAAGCCCCTGAGCCAACGGTCAGGTGTATGTGTGTGGCCGTTGGCTCAGGGGCTTACAACAATTTTGGCCAAAAATGTCAAACTAAAAGACCATTTACTTATTAGATATTTATACATATATATTTAGGCACTGTACCGTGTATGAGTCTCACTAGATGTGCTAAAAACTGAGCTTTGTCTGTGTTTTTATGTTATGTCTCTGGTTTTAATAAAATAAGGACTACAATATTATATTTACAATATATATGTTAAGATGACCAGTATTTACCACAAGAGTATCCAACGTATCGATTAATGTCAGAGAAAATCTGAAAAACAGAAGGAAAAAAAAAAGACCCAGATTAATGGAATTTTTTTTTGTGCATAATACAAGTACACTAGTAATAAAACACCCCGATATAACTTCCACGGTTACCCAGAAAGCTGTAAATACAACATGACACAAAATACTATTACTATACTTCCAACTCTCTCAATCCTGCTGTCTTATAATGCAGCATCTAAGACTTAAAGCAAATGCGGCTGTTCAGTTTCTTTAGCAATTAAAAAGGTACAGTCCCTCCGCACACCTAAGCGCGCTCACGGCAGGGGCATGTTTATAGGGTCCCACCTGCGTGACTCGTACCTTTACAACCAACATCTGAAACCTTAAAGTAGTTGTATAAAGGACTTTAAAATAGTGAGTAAACCTGGTGAGTGGAGGCTTGGGAAGGGATTGCTTCCCTGGGACTGACTCCCCTTTGTACTTGGCACCCCCTTATCTTTATTGGGCTGGGTTGGATAAGGGTAAAGAAAACACTTGATTGACAAACACGTTCCCTTTTCAGAAGCCCCTAAGAAATTCAGCTTGAATTATTACCAATTATAAATCAATGATTCAAGTAACAAAAAGTAGGAAAGTCTTTACGTTTAGCCCGGTTAGATTAGTTTAGGGAAGCCAATTACAAAGTTGCATGTGGCAGGCTACATGTCATTGCACTGTGTGCAAGGAAGATCATTACATGCCTGACTTGTGTGCATACCAACACGGACTGCACCTTACGGTTACGACTGCACCAATTCTCGGGCTTTGAGAATTCAATGCTATTCAGTTTCCCCAAACGTAGTGCGGAGGCCTTGTGCTATCAATGACTCGTTCACCTGCATGGTAACGTAACCCTTGGGAGTTCCCTAGGACGTTCAACAGCCCAGCTCCCTGCAGGTTCTTAGTATGTTCACAGCGATCCAGTGACACCGGAGTATGAATCTTAGCAACTGAAGGTGCCCCAAAGCTTAGCACCGGTGAGTAATTCTGGACCACATTGTAGGACCAAACACCCCCCCCCCCCCCCACAAGTATCTGTCTCCTCGTCTCCATCCCTCGCCTTTCTTTTCTCTGCTCTTGTTACTAGTATAATGGCGATGCTTTGTGGTGTATTTATCCAATGTTATCGTGGTATTTTCATTCCTGTTCTATTTTATGGTTATCTGGAGTAGAGAAGAGTCGATACACGAGGAAGAGAAACTAGAAATAAATATCATTTCCTGATAAACCAGAATTGCTGCTTTGTACACGATCGGGTCATCTAAACCGATGTGTGCACTAGTGAGCGGTACATGCAATTCTTCCCTTGCAAGGAGTTTTAACCCTTTGAGTACCTGTGACTTTCAAGGAACGCCATGATGGCCGGAACGCCAGGGCCCTTGTCATGTTCCCGGGAACGCCATGATGGCCGGCACGCCAGGGCCCTTGTCATGTTCCCGGGAACGCCATGATGGCCGACACGCCGGGGCCCTTGTTATGTCCCCGGGAACGCCATGATGGCCGGAACGCCAGGGCCCTTTTATGTTCCCGGAACGCCTGATGGCCGACACGCCGGGCCCTGTTATGTCCCCGGGAAACGCCATGATGGCCGGAACGCCAGGGCCCTTTTTATGTTCCGGGAACGCCATGATGGCCGGCACGCCGGGCCCTGTATTATGTCCCGGGAACGCCATGATGGCCGGCACTCCAGGGCCCTTGTTAGTTCCCGGGAACGCCATGATGGCCGGACGCCAGGGACCTCCTTGTCATGTTCCCGGGAACGCCATGATGGCCGACACGCCAGGGCCCTTGTTATGTTCCCGAACGCCATGATGGCCGGAACGCCAGGGCCCTGTTTATGTTCCCGGGACGCCATGATGCCGACACGCCGGGGCCCTTGTTATGTTCCCGGGAACGCCATGATGGCCGGAACGCCAGGCCCTTTTTATGTTCCGGGAACGCCACTGATGGGCCGCACGCCGGGGCCCTTATTATGTCCCGGGAACGCCATGATGGCCGGCACTCCAGGGCCATTTGTTATGTTCCCGGGAACGCCATGATGGCCGGCAACCCCGGGCCCTTGTTATGTTCCCGAACGCCATGATGGCCGGCACGCCAGGGCCCTTGTTATGTTCCAGGAACGCCATGATGGCCGCACGCCAGGGCCCTTATTATTTCCCGGAACGCCATGATGGCCGGCACGCCAGCCTGTTATCTTCCGAATGACCGGAACCCAGAGTGCCGACACGCCCGCGGCCCATTGACACTAACGTCATGCTCGCTGCCTTCAGACAGATCCCATTCCCTTCTCCGTCAGGTCGGTGAACGAGATCACAAAGGGGGGGGTGAGCCCTCACAACGTCACTGGTTGCCGAAAGTCTGGCGGTACTGGGGTTCCTCCGGTCTCTGCTGTAGAGAAAGGCCTTTTTCGATATGCTCGCGAAGTGTCCGACCCGCACCGTTATCAGACGAGCACTCCCACTGAAGTTCCCGGGTAGGTTAACCGTGCACCGGCGGCATCTGAAGATTAAATATCGCCAAGCAGATTGTGACTCGTGGTATTAAATTGTCGGCAGGATTTAAGAAGCATCCCACACACGCTGATTACAAAAGGTGTTTTTAAAGACTTGAACACCAGTGCCTTCCTTTAACACTGTAACCATGCTAAAATCAAAGATCTGGCTACCTTTCTTTCTTTAGTAATCAATTACATTTCTTGGGGGGGCACCGAATGGGGAAGTGTTTGTCAATCAAGTGTTTTCTTACCTTTATCCCCACCCTGTCCTCATCGGGTAGTTTTGCCTGTGCAAACTCTTGTTGAACACACACAGCGATGTCAGAGCAGCCCGAGGAAATCAGATGAGAGAATGTATAAATCATAAAATACCCATCGCTTTGGGAGTGTTAATGATGTGAAATTTTATTCGCTACAATCACTCCTTAGGCTTTTCAAGTGGCCACCCCCTTATATGTAATCGCTATGATAGTCCTTGATGTGTTAGGCACCCGGGTCACGTAACCTGGCGGACCTCCCTCTTTCTCCCTTTGCCTCACAGCTCCCAATTTTATTTAAGCTTTAGGAACTCCTGGTCCCCAAGATATTGCTGGTGTTCTGAGTTCCTTTCCGGAAAACAGTATGGCTTGCCCTCAAAGGCTCACTCCAAAGACCAATAGGAAGCCCCTCCAGCGCAGCGACTCGTGGCTTCCCAATAGGCGAAACTCTTTGATTGTACATGATAACGGTGAATACCTTGATACCGGAGTCGCTGGGGCGGAGAATCGGCGGGGTCCTGCTCCAGCATGGAGGCCGTTACATTTGTTGTACAGAGCCAAAAGTAAATACTAACTTTCCCAACGCGTCATCGACATCCCCTCCTGCGTGGTTCTTGACCGCGAACTCTTCCGCGGCACGTTAGGATGAGCTCATCGGGCTGGGTAGGCATGTTCCTAGATGGGAGAAGAGAATGGGGTTTGAATGACACAAAGCATCGCTTTATTCCATTTACCCAATCAGAACTCACTTCAATGGAAGAGAGTTCCCGTTAACGCAGTTACGAAGGGCGAGGTCGATAAAATGCATGGGCCACACCAAATCATGTGTGTACAGTCATGTAGGACTGTACAGCATGTAGGTACTGTACACATCGTAGGTACTGTACAGCATGTAAGGTACTGTACAGCATGTAGGTACTGTACGCAAGTAGGTACTGTACAGCATGTACAGTACATGTAGTACTGTACGCAGAGTCTACAGCAGTGTACTGTACAGCATGTAGGTACTGTACAGCATGTAAAGTACTGTACAAGCATGTAGGTACTACTACACATGTAGGTACTGGTACACGCATGTAGGTACTGGTACAGCATGTAGGTACGGTACCAGCATGTAGGTACTGACACATGGTAGTACGGTACACAGGCATGAGGTACGGTACAGCATGATAGTAGCGGTACAGCATGTATACGGTACAAAGTGTAGGTAACGTACAGCATGTAGTACGGTACAGCATGTAGTACGTTACAGCATTAGGGTACTGTACAGCAATGTAGGTACTGTGACAGCATGTAGGTCGGACGCATGTAGGTACCGGTACAGCATGTAGGTACTTACAGCATGTGGTACGTACAGCATTAGGTCGTACAGCATGTAGGTACGTACAGCATGTATGTACTATACAGCATGTAGGTACGTACAGCATGTAGGTAGCAGTAGACAGCATGTAGGTACGTACAGCATGTAGGTACGTCAGCATGTCATACGTACAGCTGTAGGTACGTACAGCATGTAGGTACGTACAAGCAGAAATGTTAGGTAGTACAGCATGTAGGTACGTAGTACACTATAAGCGCAGCCTTACACTTTAAGGGAAATAAATGTTTCTAAAAAAGAAAAAAAATGTCTATTACACAGATAAGTCGCTTAAAGTATTTCTTCTGCCTGCTATGTGTGACTTCCCCCGAAGATGTGATCCAACAGAGCCCGCAAACTTTTGCAAAAGAATTCACTGTTTATATGGCTTCCCTAACAAACCTAACCATGCTAGCAGCAAATATTAAGCCGCTTTCATTTCTGGAATTACAAGTTGTATACTTAACAGACTCTGAAGAGGGAAGGGTTTGTCAATCAGGTAGTGTTTACCCTCAAAGAGCTAATAAAAGGTAAGCGGGGGGGGGGGGGCGAGGAGGGGAAAAAGAGGGGGGGAGCGCTTTTACCTGTGCAAACTTGCTCAACAAAGTGATCACAAACAAAAGGGAGTAGCCGGAGCTCAAACCCCTTCCAAGTCCCAGCGATACCACGTGATATAAAAATACTTATAGTTTCTGATTTGGGTAAAAAAAGGCAAACGTCCAGATTTGACTCCTTAAATTGTCCCTTTGGTCCTAGGGTCCTTCTTGCACATACGACTATTGACTGAATGTTTACTTGCCAAGCACGCAGTGGTGGAATGGGAAGACCGATGTACCATGGAATATCCCTCAAACCATCTCAGTGGCGTGCACACTCCATCTAACATGTCACAGGCTGATTGGCATTGTTTACACAAGCATGACACAGACTCCGCTAATCAGGTTATAGTGACATTAACGATACACCCTCTCCTACAGGTTGGTTTGCTGGAGCTCACTGTGCAGCTGCTAATCTCTCACCCATCGGGTAAATACAAACACAGGCAAGACCTACAGCGGAAGATTAAAATATCCCACGCACTGCCACGCATTACATTTCTGTCCTGCAGAGTTTTCTTACAGATTAAACTTCCCAAACCTCACGAGTCTCTACCTTACAGCGCACACGTTAGGGACGTGCGAGTTCTACACTACAATTTTCATTTGACTAGGAACAGTGCGCGCCAGGCCACGGATAACGGACACGGCAAAGGAGGACGTTCCACTACAATTTCAATCGGAGGCCGCTGGGTCAGAACTGCTGGGCGGTCAGCGCCTAAATACCGAGCAAATGCCCGAGACGTACCAGGTATTTTTATGTTTATTATGTTAACCGACCCCCCTCGGGAGACGCGCGTCCCGAATGTTCGTAAATTTGTTGGTCCCCGGGTCACAAATAGAAATTCACAATGCCAACTGCCTGATGATAGTGTAACTTGTCTTGCCACCGGAGTAAATCATTCTGCTGCCCACCTGCAAGTATTCTTGCCCGTGTGATAAAAACAGCTTGTCCCTTGGAAACTAAGTAGCCCCTGCAGGACAAGAACCAGAAACTCACTCCGGGGGAACCCACCCAGTTCAGGTACAAGAATATATATGTGAGACTGGACTGCTGTTGTTAAGAAGATATTACCAAACAAAAACACTGTAAAATACAATAGAGACCAGTCATGGGTGTTAAAGACCAATATTAGGTAGAAAGAAACGTATTGCTGAGTTCTTACGACGCAGCCTTACTCTCCAAATGATAACCTTATTCAGTATCAGAAATATGTAAACATGACGGTTATAGCACTTTGAAGGACAGTGTTAACAGGATGTGACAAACCTAGAGAAGCAAAAAGGACAGGACAGAAGACCCACTAGTGTAGTATTTTGTTGTATATTGTCAGAATTACACTTACGGAAATAAAGTAAATCTAATCCCCCATCAGCAGCTGTCAGGGGATGGTGAACCTCAGTGGCCGAGCGCTCTCTTCAATGTTGACAGTCCCCTGCCAAAGCTGCTAAAGGCTTAACATTTTGACACATAGTAGCAGGTGACACATCCTGCGCGTTTCGCTGCATTTCACATCTTCGCTGGACAATCAACATCAGAGGAGGGCTTGGCCACCGAGCCAAATCTCCCATGTCATGCTGGCGGTGGTGTGCCCGTTTATACGTTAGTCCTGTGATACCTCTATGTGCGGTTTTTGACAATAAACAAAATAATGCAACTAAATTGAATCTCTTGCACGTATATTGCTTTCTTTTTTGTGTGCATCATGCCCCTGAAGAAAGCTTCAACGGTCGGAGTCTGGAACCCTCTGCAGATTGGGACCAATACGCCCACTGCGAAAGAAATTAACATGCTTTTGGACTTTTCAAACACACTTACTTTCTGCAATTCCCTTCCCTCTCCCATCCTTTTTGCGGTCATCTTTACAAAATGTGTGTGTCATGTGGAGTTACTGACTGATTGGTACTATCGTAATCACCCATATATGCAATAATAATAATAAAATGTGCCATAAAAAACTTTGCACATTTTTACTCTACATTGAAACACTATACAATACAATAGTGAATTCTTATGCGGTTTGTATGTATGGGAGATTAGAGATTTTCCGCTCTCGTGTAAAACATATTTCAGATACTGTATGTATTTGTTTCTCAGCTGATGTTTAACTGACTGACAACCATTTCAATGCTAACCGTAAGAAAACATTGCACGACCGATTTTCCCATGGGCCATGCTCTGCGTGAGAGACACAGGTGCATCGTCTGAACAGAAAGATCAATATGGTATAAGAAGAAAATGAACACACGAGTCCCACAGAAATATAAAGGCCTGGAAGGGAGAGTGGCATGTCCTTCTGCACTGGACAAACGCTCAAAATTAAACAGAAGATGTCACCTGGTATTGCTTTGCTTATTTTTTAAAAAAAGCAATCTCGGTGAAAACCCAACCTTGAGCTCTAATGCGGCCTACGTAAAGACGAGCCAGCTACAAGTGCTAGACTCCAGATTTACCGATTAGAAATGGAAACTTTATGGGCAGTCACTGAATGAGGGAGAGGCTGAAGTTGCCATTTTGTCTCCCAGAATCCTTTGCTGGTCTAATCCTCATTACTTGCTGATCAAGTAAGGGCAGACTGAATGTTAGCTTCAACCGATTTCATCTGCCATGTTGCCCTATCCCAGGGGACTTTGTGCCAGAGGGACCCTCCTCGCCGTGTTATGTTCCCGGGAACGCCATGATGGCCGGAACGCCAGGGCCCTTTTTATGTTCCGGGAACGCCATGATGGCCGGCACGCCGGGGCCCTTATTATGTCCCCGGGAACGCCATGATGGCCGGCACTCCAGGGCCATTGTTATGTTCCCGGGAACGCCATGATGGCCGGCACGCCAGGGCCCTTGTTATGTTCCCCTGAACGCCATGATGCCGGAACGCCAGGTGCCCCTGTTTATGGACATGTCCCCCCCCGGGAACGCCATGATGGCCGACACGCCGGGGCCCTTGTTATGTTCCCGGGAACGCCATGATGGCCGGAACGCCAGGGCCCTTGTTATGTTCCCGGGAACGCCATGATGGCCGACACGCCGGGGCCCTTGTTATGTTTCTCCGGGAACGCCAGCGGCCTCACGCCAGGGCCCTTGTTATGTTCCCGGGAACGCCATGATGGCCGGCACGCCAGGGCCCTTGTTATGTTCCCGGGAACGCCATGATGGCCGGCACGCCAGGGCCCTTGTTATCTTCCGGGAACCCCAGGATGGCCGACACGCCGGGGCCCATGTGACACTAACGTCATTGCTCGCTGCCTTCAGACAGATCCCATTCCCTTCTCCGTCAGGTCGGTGAACGAGATCACAAAGGGGGGGTGAAGCCCACTCAACGTCACTGGTTGCCGAAAGTCTGGCGGTACTGGGGTCCTCCGGTCTCGCTGTAGAGAAAGGCCTTTTTCGATATGCTCCGAAGTGTCCGACCGCACCGTTATCAGACGAGCACTCCCACTGAAGTTCCCGGGAGGTAACCGTGCAACCGGCGGCATCTGAGCAGATTAAATAATCGCCAAAGCAGATTGTGACTCGTGTATTAAATTGTCGGCAGGATTTAGAGAAGCAGTCCCACACAGCTGATTACAAAAGGTGTTTTTAAAGACTTGAACACCAAGTGCCTTCCTTTAACAACTGTAACCATGCTAAAATCAAAGATCTGGCTACCTTATCTTTCTTTAGTAATCAATTACATTTCTTGGGGGGGCACCGAATGGGGAAGTGTTTGTCAATCAAGTGTTTTTCTTTACCTTTATCCCCACCCTGTCCTCATCAGGGTAGTGTTTGCCTGTGCAAACTCTTGTTGAACACACAGCGATGTCAGAGCAGCCCGAGGAAATCAGATGAGAGAATGTATAAATCATAAAATACCAATCGCTTTGGGAGTGTAAATGATGTGAAATATTTATTACTGCTACAATCACTCCTTAGGCTTTTCAAGTGGCCACCCCCTTTATATGTGATCGCTATGACTAGTCCTTGATGTGTTAGGCACCCGGTCACGTAACCTGGCGGACTCCCTCTTTCTCCCTTTGCCTCACAGCTCCCAATTTTATTTAAGCTTTAGGGAAACTCCTGGTCCCCAAGATATTTGCTGGTGTTTCTGAGTTCCTTTCCGGAAAACAGTATGGCTGCCCTCAAAGGCTCACTCCAAAGACCAATAGGAAGCCCCATCTCAGCGCACGACATCGTGGCTTCCCAATAGGCGAAACTCTTTGATTGTACATGATAACGGTGAATACCTTGATAACCGGGAGTCGCTGGGGCGGAGAATCGGCGGGTCCTGCTCCAGCATGGAGGCCCGTTACATTTGTTGTACAGAGCCAAAAGTAAATACTAACTTTCCCAACGCGTCATCGACATCCCCCCTGCTTGGTTCTTGACCGCGAACTCTTCCGCGGCACGTTAAGGGCATGAGCTCATCGGCTGGGTAGGCATGTTCCTAGATGGGAGGAAGAGAGAAATGGGGTTTTGAATGACACAAAGCATCGCTTTACCATTACCCAATCAGAATCTCACTTCAAATGGAATGAGAGTTCCCGTTAACGCAGTTACAGAAGGCGGATGTCTATAAAATGCATGGGCCACCACCAAATCATGTGTGTACAGCATGTAGGTACTGTACAGCATGTAGGTACTGTACAGCATGTAGGTACTGTACAGCATGTAGGTACTGTACAGCATGTAGGTACTGTACAGCATGTAGGTACTGTACAGCATGTAGGTACTGTACAGCATGTAGGTACTGTACAGCATGTAGGTACTGTACAGCATGTAGGTACGGTACAGCATGTAGGTACGGTACAGCATGTTCTCGCCCCGCCCCCCCTCCCCCGCTCTCCCCGGTCCCCCTCCCACTGCCTCACCGCTTCCCCCCTCTCCCCCCGCTTTCCCCGCTCTCTCTCTCCCCGGTTCCCCGCTCTCTCTCCCCGGTCTCCCCGCTCTCTCTCTCTCCCCGGTTCTTCTCACACTGCCTCCCCCGGTTCCCCGCTCTCTCTCTCGCCCGGTTCTCCGCTCTCTCTCTCCCCCGGTTCCCCGCTCTCTCTCTCCCTGGTTTTCCTCGCACTGCCTCCCCCGGTTCCCCGCTCTATCTCCCCGGTTCTTCTCGCACTGCCTCCCCCGGTTCCCCGCTCTCTCTCCCCGGTTCCCCGCTCTCTCTCTCCCCGGTTCCCCGCTCTCTCTCTCCCCGGTTCCCCGTTCTCTCCCTGGTTTTCCTCGCACTGCCTCCCCCGGTTAGCCCGCTCTCTCTCCCCGGTTCTCCTCTCACACACACAGCTGCTTCCGGCTTCCGCCGCTGACGTGACGTACCAGCATGGAACGCGCCGCGACCAATCAGCACGTTCCCCGCCCCAAGTGACGTGTGCAGCATTGATGCTGCCCGGACTTGGTAACGTGGCCCGGAGATCCGGGGGAGGGGTTAAGTGACAGGTGTGCAACAGCGGTGCTCTGGCGGCAAGGGAGGGGTTAATGGGAACCTCACATATAGGGTGTGTGTGTGTGTGTGTGTGTGTGTGTGTGTGTGTGTGTGTGTGTGTGTGTGTGTGTGTGTGTGTGTGTGTGTGTGTCACACGCGCACACACACACCCACATTTATATATACATTTTAAGTTATTGTGGGTGAAAAAGGTGAACCTTATGTCTGTCTGTATATAACACTGACAACAGATTGGACACATTTATGCCTATATGATTTCATAGGATACATACTCCCTCGTGTTACAGACATCTGTGGCAATTAACCCTTCACCAACATAGCTGAGCAAAAAATATTATGGAAAAAATGGGGAATAACCCCCAAGTATACCTGAGCCTACTCTTTGATAAAGTCCTCTTTTGGCCAAAACGCGTCAGAGCATCTCCTTTGCTGATGTTCACCTTCTGATTCAATAAAGTTTTTTACTTTTTCAATGCGTCTGGCAGTTTGGAGGAGCTGTGACCGCTGAGTCACTCGTTTTTTCTTCCCCTTGAGCAAAAAATATTAGCTTAACATATGTGTGAATAACTTTGGTAAATGTATCGTAGCAGGTGACTGACTATACACTGTCTGCACGGTTAGAAATCACCAGAATTTTCAATCTACCCGCTGGGATTATTTGGTAATTAGATCCACCATTTACCAAATCGGCTAATCTATACATCAAACATTACTTCACTGCTCAGTGATTTCTTTGGAACTCCGACGTTACTTGCCTATTATCAGCAACTCACACTCACAAGCACCCCTATATAGTGCAGTGTGAGAGATACCTTACCACACCACGACACCTGGTGTAGGGTTACATAGGAGGTATATTTTTGAGCATTCATGTTACTATCTCTTGATCATTGGCCATATACCATTGGCTTTTGAAGTCTAGCTCTACTTTTGAGGTTTTAATTAGTTTATGTTTTCTATTATCAATAAAACGTTATTATTTTGATACTTAGTATAGGTGTGTGCATCGATAGGGATTCTTCTTTAGTATCTGTTATCTCCACTATCCATCCCTGATAGCACCACTTTTAGTTTCTACTAGCTGAGACCCGGCGTTGCCCGTGAGTTAAATTTCCTGCTCCCTCCTCTCCCCCCTATTTGTGTGCTCCCCCTCTCCCACCCCCCAGAGGGAGGGAGGGACAGTGGACAGGAGGGGGGGGACAGTGGACAGGAGGGAGGGGGGACAGTGGACAGGAGGGGGAGGGGACAGTGGGAGGTGAGGTGAGTGAGCGCTGGGGAGGGAGGTGAGGCCTTTTTTTATAAGGGGGCTGGTAGCCATGAGTGTTTATTGTAGACAGAGGGTGGCCCTCACCCCACACAAAGCATGTCCGCCCACTCTGTCTGAGATTGACACACCGACTGGCTATGTCTGGATTCTGACTGACCCCGCAGCGCGGGTAAATCCTGTAGCCTCTCTGATAGAGGGAGCAACCGTCACGAGCCAAGGGCAGCAAGGCGGGAGGGGGGGAGACGGTGAGCGAGCGGACAGTGACGGGTCTTTGGGCGGGAAAACACGCACCTGACAGGAGCTGGGCGGGAACAGACCGCCTCACTATTGCCAACGCCGCCATCTTGTGTGACCTTACGCGAGTGCCCCGCAGAGGGGGTGAGCGCGCGGACAGTGGGGGTCTTTGGGCCGGAAAACACGCACCTGACAGGAGCCGGGCGGGAACAGACCGCCTCAGTATTGCCAACGACGCCATAGCCTGAGGAAAGAGAGAGTGCGACATCTGGTGGGAGCAGCTGCAGGAGGAAGGGGGTCCTTCCGGAGGCTGCCTGGCCACTGCCTGTCCCCCCGCCAGGAGGGAGGGAAGTGAGCGCCGGGGAGGGAGGGGTGTGTGTGTGTGTGTGTGTGGTTGCAGTTGGGTGACGTCAGAGCCACCAATCTGATTGGTCCTCAGCCTCTGGCCAATCAGATTCACCGCAGCTAGTACCAACCTTTCGACTTTATATATTAAGATTACTTATGTAAGCAGCTGAGCAGGGCCTTTCCAACCTCTTCCCCCCCCCCCCCCCCCCATATAGTTTATATAGCGCCATTAATGTACATAGCGCTTCACAGCAGTAATACACGTGAAAATCATATAAATGTAACGGTTTTTCCCCCACCCGGTGGAAGATTTGTCCATTACTACGGTGTATGGTGCATTGTATTGTATGTCTTTATTTATATAGCGCCATTAATGTACATAGCGCTTCACAGTAGTAATACATGTGGTAATCAAATAAATAACAGATAATATAAATAACAGATCATGGGAATAAGTGCTTTAGACATAAAAGTAACATTAAGGAAGAGGAGTCCCTACCCAGAGGAGCTTACAATCTAATTGGTAGGTAGGGAGAACGTACAGAGACAGTAGGAGGGAGTTCTGGTAAGTGCGTCTGCAGGGGGCCAAGCTTTATGTATCATGTGTTCAGAATGTCCACAGTGCTATTCATATGCTTCTTTAAGCAAGTGGGTCTTAAAGGTGGATAGCGAGGGGGCTAGTCAGGTACTGAGGGGAAGGGCATTCCAGAGGTGTGGGCAGTCAGTGAAAAAGGTTTAAGGTGGGAGAGAGCTTTAGATACAAAGGAGGTAGAAAGAAGACATCCTTGAGAAGATCGCAAGAGTCGGGATGGTGCATAGCGCAAAATTAGGGCTGAGATGTAAGGAGGGGCAGAAGAGTGTAAAGCTTTATTAGTGAGGAGAAGAATGGAGTGTGAGATGCGGGATTTGATCGGAAGCCAGGAGAGGGATTTCATGAGGGGAGATGCTGAGACAGATCTAGGAAAGAGTAGAGTGATTCTGGCAGCAGCGTTTAGGATAGATTGTGGGGGAGACAGGTGAGAGGCAGGACGGCCGGACAGCTTGAGGTTACAGTAATCAAGACGGGAGAGAATGAGGGCCTGAGTCAGTTTTAGCAGTCGAGCAACAGAGGAAACGGCGTATCTTTGTTATATTGCGGAGGAAAAAGCGACAGGTTTTAGAAATGTTTTGAATGTGGGGGGCGAATGTGAGAGAGGAGTCGAGTGTGACCCCTAGGCAGCGTGCTTGGGCTACTGGGTGAATGATCGTAGTTCCAACAGTAATGTGGAAGGAGGTAGTAGGGCCAGGTTTGGGAGGAAGTATGAGGAGCTCTGTTTTAGCCATGTTGAGTTTAAGGCGGCAGAGGGCCATCCAGGATGATATAGCAGAGAGACATTCAGAAACTTTGGTTTGTACAGCAGGTGTAAGGTCGGGTGTTGAAAAGTATATTTGTGTGTCGTCAGCATAGAGGTGATAATTAAACCCAAAAGATGTTATTAGGTCACCTAGTGAGAGTGTGTACAGAGAAAAGAGAAGAGGTCCCAGGACAGAGCCCTGGGGTACCCCCACAGAGAGATAAATAGAGGAGGAGGAGGTGTTAACAGAAGAGACACTGCAAGTACGATGGGAGAGGTAGGATGAGATCCAGGATAGAGCTTTGTTCCGAATACCAAGAGTATGGAGAATGTGAAGGAGAAGAGCTGGCCGGCACTCTGGCAGTGGCTAGTCTCAGTGGCCTGGCCGGCACAAGGTGTAAAAACAAAATGTGTATAAGTTTAACCCTCCTTGCAATTAATTACTATTAATATACTGCTGTATAATATTGTAGACAATAGACACAGACAGTAGAGTCCAGCCCCCGCCCAGGGAGAGGACACAGGCGGGTCTGTCCAGTAACACTAAATGCTACTAATTGTTTCATTAAGTAATCATAAGCGCTGGTACAGTAAGTAACCCACTCCAAGATAAACCCAAGAACAGCTTACACCTGATCTATACCCCTATCTATACCCCTAACGGAATGTTTCCAATCTGCATTGGAATTAGAATGTGTGTGTATCCGCATGCAGATATTTAATGATACAAAACAGACACATTTTTAAGTCTGAGCCCCGAAAATCTGCAGCTCAATGTAACTTGCAAATTCCAGGCAGATTCGAATAGCACCAAAAAAGATGCCCTTCTCTATACGCGAGGTGTCACTAAGTGGTTCACCCCAAAATGTGTAATGGCGGATCCCAGGCAGTACAGCGGGGTCCTGAGCCCAAGTGGGGACTGCGCACTTTGTAAGACCCCAAACTGCACCTCAGTGTGGGGGTATCGCTGTCACTTCATAACATTCTTTGCCACTCAATATGCCGCTTTGTCTTACCATGTAACTTCAACACCCACCATTGTGATATGTTAGTAGGACTGGGCTGGCTATCCTTTGCGTGCAGACGCAACACACATCTTTCCTGTCTCACCACCATATACTTTCTGGGCAAGTTACCCAATTACCTGAGCAGGCTTCTCTCCCCTATTGTACCCGCACTTATCTCCTTACATCCGCCTCTAGAAACCTGCTTATAGATTGAAGGTTCCATTAAAGAATTTGGTCGCTCTTCCTTCTTGTACCGATCACCCCACAGCTGGAACAATTCACCTGGGTCTCTCAAGTCCGCTTCCTGTCTAAGTTCGTCTGTTTCCTACTTTAAACATGTTTGTAACTGTAACGTGTAATGTCACGTTACGCTGTGCCCAGGACATACTTGAAAATGAGAGGTAACTATGTATTTTTTTCCTGGTAAAATATTTTATAAATAGATTAAAGCAGGAGCTTCTCACAATGCTTTGCATCCGGAGCAGCAAGGCATTGTGGGGCGTGACTTTGGAAGCCCCCGCAGTGAGTGACAGCTATACACCCCATGCTGCGTGCACACACTGAAGGGCTGTTTGGGGGATTATTAAGTGTGTTCCCCCCACTAGCTCAGGACACTATACTGCCTGGGATCAGTCACACAAGTCTAATGAGTAGGTGATAAGATTGATTAATTAGGGGTTCGCAGAACTAATATTTTCTAGCAGGGGGAGCATCATCATCATCATCTTATCCGTTCAGTCGAGTACGACTCTCGGACACTCTATGGATCGGTGTGCTCCATATCTTCCGATCTCTCACGGCTTCTTTCAATTCTGCTATGTTCAGTCCAGTATCTTTCTTGATGGTATCTAGCCAGCGAGTTCATGGGCGACCTCTTCCTCTTTTGCCACATATCATTCCAAGCATGATGTCCTTCTCAAGCAACTTGCTTCGCATGATGTGACCAAAGTAGGAGAGCTTTTGCTTTGTTATCTTGGCCTCCAGTGAGATTTTCGGTTTGATCCGTTCCAGAACTGCTTGGTTCGTTATTGTCTGTTCACGGAATACGCAGCAGACGTTTCCAGCACCACAGTTCAAATGCTTCGATCTTTCGCCTGTCTGCCTTTCTCAGAGTCCAGGTTTCTATTGGGAAAACGATCGCACTGACCAATCTGAATTTGGTTGCCAGGCTGATGTCTTTACTATTCCAGATGTTGTTCATACTGACCATCGCATTTTTTCCAAGTGTCAGCCGTCTCTTCATCTCAGGGGTGCAGTCGCCATCGCAATCAATTTTGGAGCAAAGGAAGATGAAATCTTTTTTTTTTTTTTATAACTTTGATTTTATTGGGTGAAATACATCTTACATGGTAACACCATCCATTGTCTACAGTGACATCACCGCCTTTAGTACTTTCTTTTTTACATAATTAACCAAAAACTTGCCTTACTGGACTTACAAGACGAACCGGGGGACAAGACACACTAACTATGTAGTAGGGAGGGGAGGGGGGGAAGGGAGGGGGGGGGGTGGTAGGGCTCGGAAGGGTGTTCCACCTATCATCTTCCGTTCGGGCGCCGTGCGTGTATTTTAGTGTAGACCTCTTTCTCCGAGAACATTGACCCACTCTCTCCTGCTGTTACCTCTTTGGCTGCCTCTTACACTAGGGGCCTATTCTGCCCTGGATCCCGCTCCTTCTTCGTGTTTTCTGTCTCTATGTTGTCGTGGATCCCTTTCATTACCGGAGAACGCATTTACCGCCTATTATTGCAGGATTGTGGTGATATCTATTCCCGGGATGTCTGTCTGTGCCAGCCAGGGCTCCCAGACTTTTAGAAAATTTGAGCCGGTGTCGTTAACCAAACTCGTCAACTGTTCCATCCGGCAGACAAACCAAATTCTATTTCTAATCTTGGGGATAATTGGAATCTCTGGTTGTTTCCATACTGCTGCAATCTCGCATCTGGTGGCTGTAGCCAGATGTGTGATCAATTTATGTGTGGCATTAGATAGCCCCTTGACTCGTCTGCCCAATAGGAACAGCCACGGGTCTAAGGGGATTTCCACTTCTAGCAGTCTCTGAAGCCAATCTTTAATCTCCTCCCAAAGCGGGTTTACCTTCGTACAAGACCACAGCATATGGAATAAGTCCGCTCTCTCTCCGCACTGCTTGGGGCAGAGCGGAGAGTAGCCTTTGACAAATTTAGATAATTTGGCGGGCGTGTAATACCACCTCATCAGGACTTTATATGCGTTCTCCTTTAATGTGGTGCAGATGGAGCTTTTGGCCGCCATCTGCAGGATCTTATCCCAGTCTTCGTCTTCTAATGTCTCTCCCATATCTGCTTCCCACTGTCTCATGTAGGCAAGTTTGGGTTGGTCGTCCGTCTTCGGGCACACTACTTCCCTGTACATTCTAGATGTTAGTCCCCTTGTGTCCGAATCTCTTGAACAGAGCTGCTCAAAATTTGTTCTCCGAGGCCGAGTTGGGGCTTCATTGTAGAAGGCCCTGATCTGGAGGTATCTAAAGAATTCAGTGTTTGGTAAATTGTTCTCCTCTTTAATGTGATCAAATGTTTTTATATGTTGCCTGCCCTCCAGATCTTTTAGGCGGAGATACCCTGCTTGAATCCATTTTGAGAAAGTGGAGCTATCCATACCTGGAGCAAAGTTTGGGTTCCCCCATATGGGAGTCATCAGAGAGTTCAGGGATGTGAGATGGCACTTGAACTTAACCGCGTCCCAGACTTTCAAGGAGTTGACCATGGTCTGCAGCGGAGTCCGCATAACGGCCCGACTTTTTTTGGGCAACCAAATTAGGTTCCTAATATCTATTGGTGTGCAGCATGTTTTTTCTAGCGCTACCCACCTCCGAAGGTTCGGGTCTGTGTGCCACTGCACAATCTGGCTCAATTGGGCTGCTTTGTAGTAGGCGAACAAGCATGGCACCCCCAACCCTCCTCTTAAGGTCGGCCTCCTCAAGATCGCTTTGTTAATTCGTGGGTTTTTCTTATTCCAGATAAACTTTGTTATTAAGGACTGAAGCGAGAGGATATCTTCTTGTATCAGGGGGATCGGGAGGGCCTGAAAAAGGTACAGCACTCGTGGCAGGAGATTCATCCTCACACTATGAATACGGCCTATCCACGAGATACTGTACTCCGCCCATCTCCGGAGATCCTCACGGAGAGTCCGAAACAACCTGGGATAATTTGCTTTATATAAAGCCTTATATTCTTTCGTGATATATACCCCTAAATACTTAATCATAGAGGGTTGCCATTTAAAATTAAAATTGAGTCCAATTAGTTTTTCTACTGGTTTGGGTAAATTTATATTGAGGGCTTCCGATTTGGCCTGATTAATTTTGAACCCAGAAATTTGTTTAAAGGTCCCCAGAGTTGAGAAGACATTGGGCAGGGAGGTGAGAGGCTGTGATAATGTCAGGATCACATCATCTGCGTAGAGCGCCACTTTGTGTGACTGCCCTTTTACAGCTATGCCCGTAATATCCGGGTTGTTTCTGATATGTGCCGCCAAGGGTTCCACGCAGAGGGCGAACAACAAAGGGGACAACGGGCATCCCTGGCGTGTGCCACTCTTAATTTGAAATTGCTCTGATGGGAATCCCTGGTGTCTCACCCTTGCCGTTGGCCCCTCGTAGAGGGCCATGATGGCCTCCAAGAGGCGTCCCTCAAAGCCAAATGCCCCAAGCGTCCCTCTCAAATAGGGCCAATCGATTCGATCGAAGGCTTTCTCCGCGTCCAGACTTAGTACCATTGACGGGATATTCTGTTTCTGTGCCAAATCCACCAAATCTATTATCCGTCTGGTATTGTCCGCCGCTTGCCTTCCTCCGATGAACCCCACCTGATCTGGATGAACTAACCTGGGAAGGACGATACCCACTCTATTAGCTAGTAATTTGGAGAAAATTTTTACATCGGAAGATGAAATCTTTAACCACTTCAATTTCTTCGTTGTTGATCTTGATATTAACATTCGCATTGTTTGCTGTTGTCATGATCTTTGTCTTCTTAATGTTCAGGCACAGTCCAACCTTCTCACTTTCTTCTTTGACTTTCATGATCAGATGTTCGAGATCCTTCTTGTTTTCAGCCAGCAGGATGGTATCGTCGGCATATCGGAGGTTGTTGATGTTTCTGCCGCCTATTTTCACGCCAATCTTGGGCTCATCCAGGCCTGCTCGCCGCATGACAGCTTCTGCATACATGTTGAAAGCTGCTGGTGATAGGATGCATCCTTGGCGTGTGCCCTTTCCGATCTTGAACCAATCCATGTCTCCGTATGGCGTTCGGACTGTAGCTTCTTGTTCTTCATAGAGTGATCTTATGAGTTCGGTCAGGTGTGGTGGTGTGCCTCTTTCCTTCAGGCAGGTCCAGAGCTTGTTGTGCTCAATTACATCAAACGCCTTCGGATAATCGATGAAACACATGTAGAGATCTTTCTGATACTCCCTGGTATTTTCCATAATCCATCGAAGGTTGGCAATGTGATCACGAGTGCCTCTGCCTTTCCTGAAGCCAGCTTGCACATCTGGCATTTCCCTATCGACGGTTGTACTCAAGCGTTGTTGGATAATCTTCAGAAGGATTTTGCTTGCGTGTGGTATCAATGCTATGGTGCGGTAATTCGAGCAATCCTTTGTGTCACCCTTCTTCGGAATTGGGATGAATTCTGCTCTTTTCCATTTTTTTGGCCACTCACACGTGCTCGATATGCGTTGACATAACGCTGTTAATGCTGCCGCTGGTATGGGCATGAGCAATTCTGCTGGTACGCCGTCGATTCCTGGGGCTTTTCGGTTGGCTAATTGCTTCATTCCCCTTACGACTTCTTCCTCCAGAATATCTGGCTCCAGTTCCAATGTCTCATTCTCCGACAGATGTTTCGGATGTTCACTTTTGTACAACCTTTCTGTGTATTCTTCCCACCGTTCGTGTTTTGCTTGCTGGTCAAGCAATTCCTGGCCATTGCTCCCACGAACTGTTGCCTTCCAAACCTTGAATGTTGACCGTGCCCTCTTCACGTGGGTGTAGCGTTCTCGTCTATGACCTTCCCTGCTCGCTTCCTCCATCTTCTGGCACTGTTCATTCCAGTAGTTCTCTTAATCTTTTCTGCCCTCTCTTTGGAATTCTTCATTCAGCCTTCTGAAATCTTCTCTGTTCCCAGTAGCTTTGGCCTTCCTTCTCTCTTCTGCGATGCTGATGGTTGAATCGGAAATCCACTGGGCTGATTTTGATGGTTTCTTGTGCGGGACATGTTCTAAGGCTGTTTCGATAACGCATACTTTCACTTCTTCCCACATCTCGTCTGGGTGTCTTTCTTCTGTAGCGAGAAGGTCGAATCTGTTCTTTACTTCGACTGCGTAGCTGGGGCTGATCTTGTCTGTGTCGAATTTCTTTGTGGCTGCCGTTTGTTTGGTTTTGCAGAATCTGAATTTGACTGTGGCTGCCAGCAGTTGGTGATCTGATCATACCATGGTATGTCTTCACAGCCAAGATCGAGCTCTGACACTTCTTCTGACACAGGATGTAGTCGATTTGGTTTCTGTGTTCTCCACTTGGTGATGTCCAGATTTACAGCCGCCGTTTGGGCTGTTCGAACCAAGTGTTGGTGATCGTTTGCCGATGTTCTTTACAGAATTGAACCAGTCGGTCGCCTGCCTGGTTCCGCACTCCTAAATGGAATCTTCCAACGATTTTGGGTTCTTCCATAGTTCCCACTTTGGAGTTGAAATCACCAATAATGTAGATAATGTCCTTATTTGGTGTTTAGCTTAGGGCATCCTGAAGTTCGCTATAGAAATCTTCCACTTCCTCTTCAGGTGCGTCTGCTGTTGGGGAGTATATCAGCAGAACCGTGATGTCACGAGATTTCCCTCTGATTCGGATGGCCATTATTCGGTCGCTGAGTGTCTGATAACTCTCGGTGGCTTTGGCAATTTTCTTGTTCAAGATAAAGCCCACTCCTCGCCGTCTGGTGGTGCCGTTTCAAGAGTAATACACTGTGTGCTCGCCGGAATTGAAAAAGCCATTGCCAGTCCAATGTATTTCACTGATGCCCAATATGTAGATGTTCAGTCGATTAATTTCCCTTTTCACAATGTCCAATTTTCCTGCATTCAGACCGTTCACGTTCCATGTTCCAATCTTGTAAGGTTTTGTGCAGCGCAGAGTGGTTGTTTCACTGCGGGCCACATCAGCAGATGGGAGTCCCAACGGATTTATCCTCTCCGCGTCATCACTGCCCCAGCTACTTCAACCTCCTCATTGCTCTTCCCCAGTTGCAGTTCGGGAACCTTCCAGCCTAGGGGTCCCATTTTCCAGTACCATGTTGGGATCATTGTTGAGTCGTTGATCCATAGAATATTTTTGGCAGAATACTGGGGTAGGTTGCCAGGTCTTTCCCCAGGCCAGAGCCATTTAGCCAGCATACTTACAGTATACCGTTGCCACACCCAACACCACGATGAGGAGAACGGTTGGACTTTGCAGGGGGAGCACAGTGTAATAAAGGTTGGGAACCGCTGGGATGTATGAAAGGAAAGATGACTTTACTAGAAATTAACATACAAGTGAGTATCTTTCACATACCTGCTAACTAGGGTGACCAGATGTCCCGGTTTAGCCTGGACAGTCCCGGGTTTTAGGGCTCTGTCCTGACTTATTTGGATGCTGTCCCAGTTTTTGGATCCCCTTGTCAAGTGCCGACTGCGCATGCGCAAAGAGCGCGCATGCGCGATCGGCACTTGCCGGCTACTCGTGCACATCAGCGACCAACAAATACCATTGAGGCATGGCAGTCGGCAAGTGCTCTTCGTGCATGCGCAATCCTGGTTTTTGCCGGGACAAACATGTCCACCCTACTGCTAACCCTAAATAAGATGGGAGGCTCAACCTTTTCCGCTCATCTCTCTCTTGTGCCCCCATTCGGTATAGTGTAAAAAAAACCTTCCCAGTGCGGGGGAAGGGGTAAGCTCCATTCAAATGGATGGGAATAAAATGTTCTCTGGCGCAGCTTTACTGCATATTAAATGCAGGCCCTTCTTTTTCTTGGATGATGTGATGTTTCTTGATGTGTGCAGAGATGAACGTTCATCTTTCCCGTGCTGGACCAGATTGTAGTCTCCTGGAAACAGACAGTGACGGCAGAGAAGAATGGGAATTTCTGCTCCGATGACGCCCTGGATCTGGAGCCCCTACCACCTCTGCTGGGAGGCTATTCTATTAATCCACCACCATGCCCCCTTAGCTGCCACCCTCCATCATGACCTCTTGTTCCAGTACTTCTCTTTCCATGTCACAAATGGGATACTGAAACAAATAGGACATAGGAGCGCTCACAGTTTCATTGAATACTGCCACAGAGTGAAGGCCACACGCTCTCTCCACCCCCTCCTCTCTCTCTCCTATTCCCCCCTCCTCTCTCCCCTATTTCCCCCTCTTCTCTCCCCTATTCCCCCCTCCTCTCCCCTATTCCCCCCTCCTCTTTCTCCCCTATTCCCCCCTCCTCTCTCTCCCCTATTCACCCCCTCCTCTCTTTCCCCTATTCCACCCTCATCTCTCCCCTATTCCCCCGTCCTCTCTCCCCTATTCCCCCCTCCTCTCCCCTATTCCCCCTCCTCTTTCTCCCCTATTCCCCCCTCCTCTCTCGCCCCTATTCCCCCCCTCCTC